>JAJMJJ010000083.1:0-52080 GCA_030568955.1 Geotrichum siamense (nom. inval.) | reverse complement strand
AAAAAAAAAAAAACAAAATTTGGGAGGTTGGGTGAACACACGTAAGCATGTGTAACGTATGTTGCATTATATGGAAGGAAAACAAAAATAGACAAGTTGAGGAAAAAAAAAAAAAGTTTACATACATTACGTACACAAACACACACATGTGTGTGTGTGTATTATTGCATTGCGTATGGAAAGTATTCATTTACACTAATAAAAAAAAAAAAAACTCCCACACACAATTAAGTTCAACTGTTATGTACTAAACAAAGGTTTTTTTTAACGAATCTCTTAAAAAAAAAAGATTGTGTGGTAAAAATGCGAGCCAAGAAATAGGTTATTTTGTGGGGCTATATATAGAAAACAATAAAATATCGATATATATATATATTTCATTCATTCTTTTCTTAGTAAAAAAAAATGAAGTTCTTTTTAACTTGTCATAAGTTTCTTACATTGAGTACATCGATCCCCTCTGCTAGAAATCTTCAAAGAAGAAAAAAAAAAATTTGGCGCATTGGCTGCCTTGTGAAATTTCTCTTCGTGGATGATATTATGTAATGTTTCTCTCGCGTTTAAGATTCAGAGATGACAACTGTTCATTAACATATATATGAATGTAATTTTGTTTTGTAAATAAAAGCCCATTTGGAAAAGAAATATTGAATGTGTGAGCATAGGATTTAATTATGAACACATAGAATTTCCTTTTTTTTTTAACTGATTTAGAGAAGAATAAAAAGTTTCTCGCTAGATACACTCTATAGTAGAACAAAGGGCTATGGCAAAGCAATGTATATAAAAAGAAGAAAAGAAAAAAATTTAATATGTTGGCTTCTTAACCATCATTGTAACAGGAAAATTTGGACATCAACCATTTATTCAGACCTTATTATTCCACTTCTCTTAACATATTTGTCATTTCTATTTTATTGCACAACAGCCCTTTTTAAGTATTGAGACAAAAAAAAAATCAATTTAACTTCTAAGATAGGTGGCTTTGGTCTATTATTGACTATGATTGCTGTCTACTTTTACTAACAAAACCTACATCTTAAAAAAAAAAAAAAAATTTCTTAGCAACACAAAAGGCTTTATAATGGAAAGTTGTTATTGGGACAAGTTTAAAGGTACATATTGCCCATTATTAATGAAAGGTCGATGGATGTGGAATTATTTAATATTCTTATTTGGAGGTAAAGCAATTTTTTTTTTTTTTTTCGTTAGCTTTATTTTGCTAGGTAGATATATAGTCCCGAGGAATTTATGCCATCATCTCACAACAAGAGGATATATTTTAGCCAAGTCAAAAGCCATTATTGGCAGATATTATCTACATGATTATGGAAAAAGCTTCCAGATTCGGGGAAAGACCCAAGATCCTTCACACAGAACAGTAGCTTAACTACGAAATATTTCCAAACAAATATCTATTACTTCAAGAATTGGGGAACCAGGATAAGTTTTTTTTCAAGCTTAAGCTTAATATGAGTTAAACCATAAGATTTTACCTCTATATAAAAAACCATATGTTAGCACACACACATATAAAAGCTTTAGACTTTAAATCTTACATAAACAACATAATGAACCAAAAAAAAAAAATAAAAATAAAACAACATAGCAAAATAATACTAACAATATATATAGATTTCCTCACAGTGTAAATGCTCTATATTCAGCTGTCAAGAATTATAAACACACCCCACATTACATATCAAAACACGTTTTTTTACCTAAAGTAGAAGAGGTAACCACACAAAGGAATGTGTATATAGACACAAAGCTCAGAATTTTGTCTTGGCAGGGGAACAAAACAAAAATGAAAAAAAAAGGATCAAGTTTTTCTCTCTCTTTACATAGAAGAGAAAACCATTTTGTTTATATATATATACATATATCATGGTAAATATAAACCAAGAAAAAAACACATGTAAGTTTCTCTCTCTTTTTCTACTTAGTTAGTTCAAAGTACTATGAATTATAATTAAAATTTGTTTTTGGATTGAAGGTAGAGGAAAGGTTTTAATAATTTTTTGAACATAATCGGATAGGAACCAAAACTCCAGTTGTTAAAACTTATGTACCTTATACTTCCAATGTGCGGGTGTGCTTGCCCACCTAAAAATCACTGGTTTCCAAATTATCTTATAGATTCTCATTCCAAAAAAAAAAAAAAAAATAAAAATCAATAAATTTCTGGGCCTACTACGCTATCATCAATACTATATCATCATACCTATCACTGTACATCTAAATTTTCCCTCGCTCCGCCATACATCGCAAACCTGTCTATGTAAGAGTATCTCTCTACATCATGTAACAAAAAAAAAAATACTATAACTTTCAGATAAATAAAAAAAAAACACAACACCGTGCGATAAGTATAGTTTAGTCGGCTTACCCATATTTTAGTACATAATGTATGTATTGACACACATAGATCTTGGAAGTATATAAAATTATTGATATTCATCCACTTTTTGCAGCAAAAAAAAAAGTATAAATACTTTCAAGTCATATGTGCGCACTGTGTTATGCATTATTTGTACAGGGAATATTTTATGGAGAGTTTGGTATATGGTATTATTGAAGAAAAAAAAAATGATTGCTATGATCGTGGGAATAAACTCTCAAATAAATTCAGTACGTAGTGGTAATAACCATATTTGTGACATCATTAATTAATGGCGACTGCTGCAATGTATACTTGCATTAACATAGCAAATCATCTTTAGTGCACACACTGTGCATGTGTAATAATACTACATCATTGAACATAGTACATGGGATGTACCAATTGGTGGATACATGAGGGAAATTTATTTTTAGGTCATGACAATATATCATTCAAAAAGATATAAATAAATAGTAACAAAAAAACAAAGCAAAAAAAAAAAATAACACACGTTATATAATCTCTATAAAATAAATAATATGAAGTGCCATTAATATAATACAATTGAAGGTTCAACTCTTAGTAGTGAGTCATTCTTCACAATATAGCGGTTTCCTTTGTGCACAATTGACTTATCTTGCCAACTAGAAGTAGCTGGAAGGTGGTACAAGCATCTGTATGCATATTTTAATAGAGATTTTTTAGACTGTGTAGGACGATCTGGGACCCATGACTTGATATCATTAAAATTATCATCCGCTGAAAGCAAATCCTGAATATCGGCTTCATCTTCTTCTATATCACTCGATTCGCCATTGTAAATATCCTCCTCGTCCTCTTCTGGAGAGGTAATTTCTTCTTCCGATGTTGAGGCACTTTCTCCAGCCACTGATACTAAATCAGAATCGGTTGTGAGTGGATCAATATCATCCACTTCCGAGGAAATTGTCGAATTTTCATTGGTTGCAATATTCGATGTTTGTTCAAATCCAACGTTGCATTCAAGATCTGTTGTTGAAGAAGATGACGATAATGATAATGATGATGTATTAGCAACATTAGTAGGTTTCGATGTCCGGATTCTATTCATGAGTCTAGAAAATGTTGAGCGTTGTTGATTTGATCCATTAAAGGTCGAAGTGGTACGATGCCTGTCTCCTCTTCGTCTTCGTCGTGGAATCATTCTGTATTTAGGATTACCACGTTCGTCAAGTGAAAGGGAAACGTCAATTCCTTGTTGAATGTTACTGGTCCATAAAATTAGTTCTCCTTGAGATATTGTCTGTAACAAGAACTGTTCGGCTTCAGCACGCACGCGTAGCACATTTGGTCTTTTGCTGTAATCATTAGCAATGCCAACTTCAGCAAACTGTAATGTGTAAGATGAAATTAAGCTGTCGATTATATGCTTTTGAAATATTCGCGTACCCACCATATTGTGGGGTTTATCTCGAGGTGTTGTTGTAGATTCTTTAATTTCTGAAGGTAGATTAGACATTTTCTTTGACGCTTTATCGATATGTGATAATGAGTAGATATTAAGTTGTGTATTGTTGAGTTGGACATAAACAGTCTGCCATGATCTCTGCGCAGAATTCATAAAGGGAGTAGATTGTTCGGATTTGCGACACATAATGGCTTCACGGTAAACAGTAGTCGAATATCCAGGTAAAATTTCTCTTCCTTCCTCCGGGCGAGAAAATGTGGGGTACCTAGGTCTAAGAGGGACAAGAGTCGAATATTCAGGAGGAAAAACCGAGTTTTCCGCTAACGATGTGTAAAGTTTTGCAAAAATATCAGGGTGTTTGGCGAGATATTCATGTTGTTTGATGGCAATAATGTCCGAACTTGTTGGATGGACTGGGAAAAGATTGGGTGTCGATAAGGTTCTGCCGACGGTATAAGTATGGGACGGTGAATGCGAGTAGGACGGGTACGGAGCAGTTGTTGAGTGTGATCTACCTCTATTAAAGATGGACATTATGATGGTAAACAGAGATAATGCAAAAGTACAACGCTGGCAGTAACAACAGAAGGTAAAAAAGAAAGAGAAAAAAAGAAGGTAGAAAAAGAAGCGGGGGGATTTGCGAGTATTTAAGAGACAGTCCGATTATTGTTGTATCGCGCGCTTTACTTTGTCACTACCACCTGCTGCTTTGGTGAGGGAAAACTTTCTTTTTTGGGGTTACAGCCGCCATCACATCATTTCTTGCAGTAGTGGTTTCGTCGTATGTGACAATGAGAATTGCTTTTTCCATGAAACATTTTGTAAAAACAAGTGAAATGCTAGAGATATCAAACATTTCATAGATCTGTTAATGCTCAAATACTCTCCATGTTGTCGACATATCGTAATGGTAACCAATTACTGTCAGAATGTCACTCTTGTCGCCATTTTCTTGTTGGTTTCATAGCCCAGCTTGGCCCTCGTTTAATTGTGACTAATGTAAACTTTTGAAATGTTTACCCTTTTGGGATGACATGTTGACCACCACTCCACGGCTGTTCCACTATATTCTACTACAATTTATCACCCCAGAAGTACAAAAGTACATCCTAATACTTTAGACCCTGTCGATGAAATGTTTCAAATCTCCCTTCTAAGTAAGATCCAACCAACCACAAAAGTACCCTTGTCATGTGTTCGTGGAGTACGTATTAATTGATATACGGCTGTGCTTTACCATTTTCGAACCCATAATTTTCGATGATACAATTATAATTCCTGAAATAAAACTCCAGCATTAATGTTAAATCCAATTTTTGTCGTCCATGACGATATATTTATGCTTTAAATACATAGGTATATTCTTGTTATACAGTTTAGTCGTAATCTATTCACCCCAATTCTATCTCTCATAGATAATTAGTCATATTAACAAATTAATTAAAGGTACAAATTACATGTGATAATTTATTCATTCCCTACAAGTGGTTTCTCCACGTCAACCAATAGTATGTAATTGTGTGAACGTACATTACAAAGAAAAATAGAGCAAGAAGACAAATGATCTAAGTCTGTTATAAAAATAATAGTTGTTACGTAATAAATTCTTTAAAATATCATAGTTTGATGTACAGCGAAGAATTAGAATATTTTTGCCCAAACTTTTTCCCCTCTTCCAAAACCCATTTGTAAGACATTATTTGATTTTGAGATATTCCAACAACAACCTTGGAGTGCACGAAATTTCATACCCATGTACAGATCTCGATCAACAGAATAAAATGATAATATATTATCGTCAAATATTAATGATTTACCGGTACCATTTCATGCAAGTAAGGGAAAATATGAAAATACGTAAATACAAGAGCATAGTAAATTTCAGTATTTAGTAGCGTACACACGTGTTACAGGATGGTACATTTACATTTATGCTTTTAAATGTTATATTTTATTACTTTCATCTTAACTAAATATAACTGGAGTACATATATGTACATTTCATTAAGGTGCAGACGAATCGATAGGATATCATAACAGATCTTGTTGAATCCATGACATCCAAACTTTAACGGTTTCTAGTTCAGCAATTTTTTCAATTTGAGGCTTAAAGTTATGATTTGACCTACTACTGAAAACAAGAACCAGCCATGTACGTATTCTTGTGTATGAACCATATCGCGAGATCATTTAGCCATGTTGGCATTAATGATGATAACATTGGAATAATTATCATAATAAATAAATTAATCAATTTTTATTCTACTGTATTTCAAAACACATCTATTTTTAGAACATTCCTTTTCTCAAAGTGAGTCTCGCAAAGTTGTTGAAGAGACTTTATGCTTTTATACATACATATACGTTGAGTCTTTTTCAAGGGATAGAGATAGAATTGAAAAGTGAAAATCCAAATAAGTTCCTATATGTCTGAAATGATGTATGCCTATATGTAAATACCCTCCTGTATTGTGTGCAATGGTATTACGCACAGGTTTCAACTTATAATTTACGGCATGTCCAGGGGTGCAAAATCCCAGTTCCAAGTTCGAACTTCGCACAGAGCACATTAGTTCGGCATTTTCTGTCCAAAATTTATACAAATTCTACTACAGCGTCCTGCGCTAATACCCTTACTATACCATACCTACCACGGTACATCTGGTTTTCCTCATGACCCCGCCATATTTCCATATTATATTCCAACCTATCATATCTAGAGTATATACATGTGACAAGAATACAACTCTCAGATAAAAGAAAAGAATAAAAGAAAAGGTTACAAGTGAAGAGCTTTCCTCTTGGTAGGGTAAGTCGAGCTTATTACTACTAAGTGTACAAGATTAAGGACTTAGGACTATGTACATATGTTGGTAAAAATTATAGGATAAGCCCCCTCTGAGATGTATGTCTTCGTACATGTGCACATACATACACGGATACATATCATGTACTGCGCTATATTTTTCACTTCTAGAGATGACATTATTCTTATCTACATCCATCCATACCTAGGTGGTAGGTAAGTAGGACTAGGTAGGTACATATGTATTAATGTATGTATGAATGTGTGTATGTATGTAGGGTCTACAAGTAATAATCGCAAAAGTGAAAACCCATACCCTTTCATAATGATTGTTTTCTTAGCACGATACTGAAAACCACAAATACAATAAGCTGCTCTTTTTATGCATACATGCATGTGTATATTTCTTTCTCTCTTTCTTTCCAATCAATTCAATTGATTCGTTTATTACTACTCCATCAACAGCATCGTATAAATGGGTCTTTTTGACAAATTCAAACAAAAAAAAAAGTCGCCTTCGACGACCAGTAAACCATCTTCTACGCCCCATCCAAAGCAACCTTACTCACCTGAAAACCGCTACTATGCACCACCTACAGGTCCACCACCGGCTCACCTCATGAACAATGATAAAGAAGCAGAAAAGTCTTTTCCTGTAGATGATTTAAAAGCAGCTTTACCCTCGACTGAAGATGCACCCCCACCACCTGGGCCTCCCCCTCAATTGAAAGGTAATAAAGATAGTAGTAGTAGTGATAATAAGTATTACGCTCCACCACCTGGACCTCCCCCTGGACATCCTTCCGCAGCCTCAGTATCCCGAAAGATCAACGTTGATAATTATGGCCCTCCTCCAGGACCTCCTCCACATTTACAAAATTCAGTAAATACTCACACACCCCCACCTGGACCTCCTCCACATTTACAAAATTCAGTAAATACCCACATACCCCCACCTGGACCTCCTCCTGCCCATTTGCTACAAAATAACAATAACACTGGAAGTTCTGTATTACATTCTCCTCCCCCAGGTCCCCCTCTTCAATTACAATCAAATTCTTCTGGGACCCCACTTTCAACCTCATTTTCAGGCGACTTTAAGGAATTGCAATCCAACAATCCATTTGCTCCATCTATCCCAGTAGATACTGCTCCTCCTCCACTTACAGCTAATGAAAAAAATAGTCCATTCCCGCAAGAAAAAGCTGGATTCGGTGCTCCGCCCATAAATTTGAGTTCCAAACCTGCTCCTTCCTACGAAAGTTCCGTAGGAAATTTATCACGTGAACATCCAAGTGGTTCTTCCGCTGCTCCTAATACTGGGACTTCCTCTCCTCTTTCTCCACCATTTTCCAATGAAAAATCTCAACCTTCTCCTGCCAATAATACCAGCTCTTCTCTTGTAGAGAAATCTTCTGTAGCAGATGCAGGTCCACCTCCGTTCCCACCACCACAGTTTGCTCCTTTTGTTCCTTCTAATAATAATGGCGCACTGACAGGCGTCCCTCCTGCATACACTTTAGAACAACAACATCAAGCAGCAACTTATTTGCCTCCAGGATACCTTCCTCCTTCACAAATAAGATTTGATCCATTGTTTTCGCATGCTCCTGATGCAGAAAGAGATTGGGGTGATCATTTTACTACTCTTTACCCCTTATACCCTCCACGATTGATCCAGGATAGTGAGGCTCAAGCCATTGCAAACAAGCAATATGATTTGGTTTCACCACCTGAACTGCCATTTGCGCTAAATACTAAGAAAAGATTTAAAGGACAGATTGAACAAGATCAAGGAATTGGGTATATCAAGACAAAGAAAAGTAACAAAGATACTACTTTTGTATCTTCTTTACCATTATTTTCTCCCATGTTGAGAGATCATCATAAACCTGGTGGAGGTCCCAAAATATACTTTGAAATTTCGATTACTTCCCTTGCCGATCCACATAATTCCAGTATTGCTATTGGATTTGTATGTCTTCCTTATCCTGTTTTTAGACTCCCTGGTTGGCATCGTGGATCACTAGCTGTTCATTCTGATGATGGACGACGATACGTTAATGACTCGCTCAGTGGTAAAGAATTTGTTCAACCATTCAGACCAGGTGAAACTATTGGTTTAGGAATAGATTTAGCAAAAATGGAGGCCTTTTTCACCCGTGAGGGACAACTAACAGCTAGTTGGAATCTTATTCAAGATAGAAATGAAGGACCTATTGATGCAGAACGACAGTTTAAGGATGGTGGTATTGAAGGATTAGAAGGGTTTAATGATATATATGGTGCCATTGGTGTTTATGGAGAAGTTGGTGTTGAAGTCAATTTTGGTCAGCAAAATTTTAGATATCGATTATAAAATGTCTAAATGATATATATAGGTAGGTACCAATACGCGTAGTTGTCTCAACCAACGAGATTTAAACACTGTTGGAAAGTAAATTTGTTTCACCTTGTTGCTGAGCCAAGCCCAATCACCAACTGAAAATTCTTGAGGTACTCTTGTACGATTATACCGCTCTTGATGGTCCACTTACAAATTTTTTAAACGAGAATTGCTTCCAGACCTCCTCTCTTGATAACTGATTGTTGCTCCTTGCTTTCAACACCGCCTTCTGAACTGTTGATGGATCACTCGAATGAAAGGACATAAATCCAAAAACTATTTCTGTGGAACTGAAATCCGTAGTAGAACTTACAGTTGTGTTCCGAGCGTGCTCGCACTGGAACAAACGAGTACTTTAATCCTTGATGGATGCAACTTTCGCCAGATAACTTGTTAATTGGAACCACAACCAGATCCAACTTAATCAGAATCCTTGCCTTTTTTCAAGGCAATTTATCCATTATGTTTCTCCCTCCTATTGACCTCTTCTTGTAGTGTTGAGGACCCCTAGCGATGCAAGCAGGTAACTACGTACCTGCTTAGGTACCTACCTAGCAGGTAGACTTTTTTAATTTTAGCAGTATACATATGTATGTATATACAACTAGAGAGTAATTATACTATACTGACAACCCTATGCACATGTGGCAGTTTTATTATTTATTATTTTTTTTACCATCTAACGCTATGGCATATCAGCCAAAGCAGCATACATAGATAATTTATTATTGCTTGATTTTTGGGACACCCATAACTGATTACCGATTCTTGCAACTTTTTTTTTTTTTTTTTTTTTGAAGTTGAATCTTTTAATTTTTGTACTTTTGTCCCTGAATCCTTCCTTTTCTGGAAAATTTCCGTTCTAGAATAAAACTCTGATAACACATATTACCACGTGTTCAGAATTATTATATGCAATATTAATTTTTGAATTATTAAACCCTTTCATGACGATGAGCTATCAAGATATTTTCTCCTAATAGTGAAAAGATTTTTGGAGTTCAAAAGCAGTTGCTATGATGGATTAAATATCTTGGAAATTATGTAAAAACCTTTGTTTGTTATATAGTCAGTTTGTATTTTGTTTACCCAATCGATGCTATTGAACTAAGAAAAAAAAAAAAATTCACAATGGGTAGAAGAGTTTTTGATACATGCGTTCAGCCGTCCTTTACTTTCTGTTTTTCTTCCTCGCAAATTTAGAAAAAAAATTTTTCAACAGAAGGAAGGAGAGGGGAGGTGGAAAGATGAAAGATTTGACATAAATTCATGAATGGTGGTGGGGGGTACAATCATCACCATCCGCATCACCACTACCAACAAATAAATATACTACTGGGCGTACGGATCATGTGGGGTAGGGAAAGAGTGAGAGAAGTGTCGACAAAAATTATTATGACCAGGAAAAAGAAAAGAAATAATGAAAAATATGGTCTGGACCATTTCTATAATAATTCTTAGGCTCAACGATAAGATTAAACCGATCCAGAAAAGATTTGCAAATTTCGTCAATATTTTGCCCCTCTTTAAATTATCCTCAAATGGAGAGATCCGAAGATATTTAAACCCAATGAATAAGTGTTTAATTTTATTCTAAAATAGTAGGTAAAAATATCAACACATGTATACATGCCTATTTTTGTACATATCATATGTACATAGAATATTTGAGTATTATGGTCACAATTTGTATGTCTTCTATAGTTTATGACAATTATTTGTGTATAGAGATTGTCTCGACAATTGAGAAAAATACTCGGGTAAATCCGGACTAAATAATTAGTACGATGAAAGACGAAACTATGTACATACATACTTATGTACATTTGTTTGGCATTATTTTGCTACGTTGCTTATGTAATTTTAAGTACATGGTAACTCAAATGTTAAGGTTTTTACTACTGCTACCCAGAAAAAAATAAAAAAGAACAGAACAGCCATTACAATCATTTCGTACTACTTCTACTTAGGAATGTGAGAAATAAAAGAATGATGACCCTCAGTTTCATGCATTTTCTCAGATTTGTATCATTGTCTAAAGTCCAGTGTAGTGTATTTTGTTACTCAAAGGTTTTCCAATGTAACTGTGCATATGTACCATTATAATTTTACGCATGCTATAGCAAAATGAAAGAAATACTAGATTTCAAATTGTTGCTATATTAGTTTCAGCCGTGTATAAGACACGTCAATGTTCGATTGTAATGAGGTAGTACCTTGGACAAATAATATTGAAGACCATTGTGCATATGTATGTACATACTGCAAACATAATCAACGGTTCAAGGATAACATTCTAGGATTGGTGAATCAAATCTTTGCCTCATGTATTTCTTTATAAAACGAATTGAAAAATTGAATAATTGAAGGGTCCAAATGCTTCGAGACAAAGCCATCGGCAATTATATAATGCATTAGATAAATAAGGGTTATCTGCGGGGTTGGAATTTTCAGTGGTTAGATCAGCCGTTCAAAACCCACTACATAATAATATTACCAAGAATTGACATAAACAACCGTGGGTCTGTCGGGTAATACCGATACACATGAAATTTACTATGGCAAAATAAAGTTATTGTCCGCTTGTGATTGGCTGGAAATAAGATACCATATCTGGCAGTGATAAGAAGTTACTTCGGAGTAGAGTGGTTCTTTACTAACTTTTCTTCAAACTTGAGCGCCGGCCACTGTTGGTGATATATATTATTTCTCTTTTCCCTTTTAAATTCTTTTTCTTCAATCAAACGAAAGTGACGAGACTGTACCTGTATATATTATACACACACATACACACACAACTCAAGTATACACAATACAGCTTAGAGTCTTAACCTTTTGTTATTTTCATCATCTACTACACTTCCTCCCCACGTTATTCTTAATCCATTCTCGCAAAATCTTTATTCTAGAACAAATCATACAATAATGTCTTCGCCATCTGTAATTGGTTGGTCCATTTCTCAATGGAAGGATTTCGCTACTTCAGAATCGCCTGAAAAAGTTCTTACCACTATCCAAGATCTCGTCAGATCGTTCAAATCCGATGATCCTGCTTGGATTACGATCTCTTCTCCTGAATTGATCGCTTCACAATTTGCTGCTCTTCAAAAGATCACTCATGACCCTAAATCTGTATGTATTAGACCCAATTTTCCTGGAATTCATGCCAGATCATTAATTTCTAATTTCTATAATAGCTTCCTCTATATGGTGTTCCTTATGCCGTGAAAGATAATATCGATGCTAAGGGTTTCCCTACTACTGCTGCTTGTCCTGCTTTCGAATACACCCCTGAAGATGATGCCACTATCGTAGCTCACCTTAGAGCTGCTGGTGCTATTGTAGTTGGTAAGACCAATCTCGATCAATTTGCAACTGGTTTGGTTGGTACCAGATCTCCCTACGGAAAAACTCCTTGTGTGTTCTCGGACAAACACGTTTCTGGTGGCTCCAGTGCTGGCTCTGGTTCCGTTGTTGGTAGAGGTTTGGTTCCCCTTGCACTTGGTACTGATACCGCTGGTTCCGGTCGTGTCCCTGCTGCTCTCAACAACATTGTTGGTTTAAAGCCTACTAGAGGTTCTCTTTCTTGTAAGGGTGTTGTGCCAGCTTGCAAATCTCTCGACTGTCCTTCTATTTTCACTCTTAATCTTCACGATGCTCAGTTGGTTTATTCAGTTGTTGCTAAGTACGATAGTGAAGACGAGTATTCTCGTGAGCTTCCCAGTAAACTTCTTACCTCATTCGGCCATTCTCCTGTTTTTGCAGTTCCTGATTCTCCTCTCTTTTTTGGTGATGAACACAATCCTGTTCTTTACCAAAAAGCTCTTGATCGTTTGAGTGCTATTGGTGTCAAGATTGTTCCTACTGATTTCACCGTTCTTTTCGATCTAGCCAAGTGCTTGTACGAAGGCCCTTGGGTAGCCGAGCGTTACGATGCTATTCGTGATTTTGTCATCAATCGTAAGGACGATATGGATCCTGTTGTTTACGGTATTGTCAGAGAAGCTGAAAACTTTTCCGCAGCTGACGCTTTCAAGTATGAATATTTAAGGCAAAAGATTCTTAAAAAGATCACCAAGGAATTTTCCCGTTTTGATGGTTTGGTTGTCCCCACTTGTCCTTTAAATCCTACTTTTGAGGATCTTGATGCTGAACCTGTCTTGGTCAACTCTAGACAAGGTACTTACACCAACTTTGTTAATTTGGCTGATATGTCTGCCTTGGCAATTCCTGGTGGATTCCGTCCTGATGGTTTGACCAACGGTATTACTTTGATTTCCAAGAAGTTTAATGATTATGCTCTTTTAGACTTGGCTTCTAAGTTCCTCACTGCTGAACCTAGACAAGTTGGTGCTGTCAAGGGTCTTACTGCTGGTGAAAGTGATTTGCTTAATCCCTCTATTCCTCAGACTGCTCCTGCTGTTATTCCCCTTTGTGTCGTTGGTGGACATCTTTCTGGTATGGCTCTTAACTGGCAACTCCAAAAGGTAGACGCTACCTTAGCTGAAAAGACCTTTACTACTGCTAATTACAGATTCTACGCCCTTCCTAACACCACTCCTGCCAAGCCAGGTCTTAGAAGAGTTCTTCCTTCTGATACTAACCTTAAGGGTGAGAAGATTGCAGTTGAAGTCTGGGATGTTCCCAGCGATAACTTTGGTACCTTTATTTCTATGGTTCCTCACCCTCTTGGTATCGGTAGTGTCGAACTTGAAGATGGTCGATGGGTCAAGGGTTTCATTTGTGAAGAATCTGGTTACTCTACTGCTACTGATATTACTAAATACGGTGGTTGGAAAAATTTCATTGCAGCTACTGCTGATTCTACTGTCAAGCCTTTCAACACTGTTTTGGTTGCCAATAGAGGTGAAATTGCCGTTAGAATTATCAAGACTTTGAAGAAGCTTGGAATCAAGGCCGTCTCTGTCTTCTCTGAGCCTGATCGTTTCTCTCAACACGTTACTGATGCTGATGATGCCGTTTCCTTGGAAGGTGTTACTGCTGCCGAAACTTACCTTTCTATCAACAAAATTCTAGCAGCTGCCAAGGCTACTGGTGCTCAAGCCATTATTCCAGGTTATGGTTTCTTGTCTGAGAATGCTGAATTTGCTGAGGCATGTGAAAAAGCTGGTATTATCTTTGTTGGTCCTTCATCAGATTCTATTCGTAACCTTGGATTGAAGCACTCTGCTCGTGACATTGCTGAGAAAGCTAATGTTCCTCTTGTCCCTGGTACTAATCTCATTGAGACTGTTGAAGAGGCTAGAAAGGCTGCTGAAAAGATTGAGTACCCCTTGATGATCAAGTCTACTGCCGGTGGTGGTGGTATTGGTTTGCAAAGAGTTGCCGAGCCTAAGGATCTTGAGAAGGCCTTTGAGACTGTCAAGCATCAAGGTAAGGCCTATTTCAATGACTCTGGTGTTTTCCTCGAGAGATTTGTTGAAAATGCTCGTCACGTTGAAATTCAAGTTTTGGGTGACGGTTTTGGTGGTGCTATTGCCCTTGGTGAACGTGATTGTTCCTTGCAACGTCGAAATCAAAAGGTTGTTGAAGAAACTCCCGCTCCTAACTTTCCTACTGAAACTAGAACTAAAATGATGAATGCCGCTAAGATGCTTGTTTCTTCAATGAAGTACAAGTGTGCTGGTACCGTTGAATTCATTTATGATGAAGCTCGTGATGAATTCTACTTCCTTGAAGTCAACGCTCGTCTTCAAGTCGAACACCCTATTACTGAATCAGTTACTGGAATTGATTTGGTCGAATGGATGCTTTTCATTGCTGCTGATCGTGCCCCTGACTTCAACCAGACTATTACTCCTAAGGGTGCTTCTATGGAAGTTCGTCTTTATTCCGAAAACCCTGTTAAAGACTTTTTGCCCTCTCCTGGTCAAATCACCGATATTACCTTCCCTGAAAATGCTCGTGTTGATACATGGGTTACCAAGGGTACTACTATCTCTGCCGAATATGATCCTACTATTGCTAAGATTATTGTTTCTGGTACTGACCGTGCTGACTGCTTGAAGAACCTTAGAAAAGCTCTTGATGAAACCGTCGTTTATGGTGTTGTTTCCAATATTGATTACCTCCGTGCTATTGTCAACTCTAAGATGTTCGAGGAAGCCAAGGTTGCTACTAAGGTTTTGGACTCTTTCGAATACACTCCTTTGGCGATTGAAATTACTGCTCCTGGCTCTTACACCACTGTTCAAGATTATCCTGGTCGTGTTAAGCTCTGGCACATTGGTGTTCCTCCTTCTGGTCCTATGGATGCTTATGCTTTCCGTCTTGCTAACAGAATTGTTGGTAACGATGCTAAGGCACCCGCTATGGAAAACACTCTTGTTGGTCCCTCTGTTCTTTTCCACTCTGACACTGTTATTGCACTCACTGGTGGTGCCTCCAATGCCACTCTTGATGACGAACCTGTTGAATTCTGGAAACCTATTGAAGTTAAGGCTGGTCAAAAATTAGTTGTTGGTAAGCTTACTGGCGGTTGCAGATCATATCTTGCTATTCGTGGCGGTATTGATGTTCCTGAGTACCTTGGTTCTAGATCTACCTTTGCTCTCGGTACAATGGGTGGTTTTAACGGCCGTGTGTTGAAGTTTGGTGATGTTTTGTTCCTTGGAAACCCTGCCGTTTCTTCTAACTCTATTCCTGCTCCTATTGCTGAACCAAAAGCTGCTCCTGCTTCTATTGTTCCTTCAATGTTGACATCTGGTGCTAAGGGTCCTGTTACTTGGAATGTTGGTGTTACTGTTGGTCCTCACGGTTCTCCTGATTTCTTTACCGAAGCTTCTATTGCCAACTTCTTTGCTTCTGAATGGAAGGTTCATTACAACTCTAACCGTTTTGGTGTTCGTCTTGTTGGTCCTAAGCCCGAATGGGCTCGTAAAGATGGTGGTGAAGCTGGTTTGCATCCTTCTAACGCCCACGATTACGTTTACTCTCTTGGTGCTGTTAACTTCACTGGTGATGAACCTGTTATTCTCACTGTCGATGGTCCTTCTCTTGGTGGTTTTGTCTGTGCAGCCGTTGTCGTTGAGGCCGAAATGTGGAAGATTGGTCAAGTTAAGCCTGGTGATATGATTAAATTTGTTCCTATTACTTTTGATGAAGCTATTGAGCTCAAGAAGTGGCAAGATAGGGTTATTGACGGTCTTGAAAATTCTGCTCCCCTCACCATTGTTGAGGATGCTCTTAAGAGATCTGATGTTGCTAAGACTAACCCTGTGCTTTATCATCATGAAGCTTCTTTAACTTTCCCTAAGGTTATTTATCGTCAAGCTGGTGACAGATACATCTTGGTTGAATATGGTGAGAATGTTATGGACTTGAATCTTTCCTACCGTGTTTACAAGCTTACTGAGGCTGTCTTTGGTAACAATACTAAGGGCGTTGTGGAAATGTCCCCTGGTGTTAGATCTGTTTTGATTGAATTCAATGGTCTTGTCACCGGTCAACAAGAACTCCTGAAGACTTTGATTGGTTACGAAGAAGGTCTTAAACTTTCTGATAACTGGCAAGTTACATCTCGTATCATCAAGCTTCCTCTTGCTTTTGAGGATAAGAAGACCCTTGGTGCCGTTGAAAGATATAAGGAAACTATTCGTTCCACTGCTCCTTGGTTGCCTAACAATGTTGACTTCATTAAGGAAGTCAATGGTCTTGAATCAAGAAATGATGTTCGTGATATGCTTTACCGTGCTAGATTCTTGGTTCTTGGTCTTGGTGATGTCTTCCTTGGTGCTCCTTGTGCCGTTCCTCTTGATCCTAGACATAGACTTCTCGGTACTAAATACAATCCTTCACGTACTTACACTCCCAATGGTACTGTTGGTATTGGTGGTATGTACATGTGTATCTACACTATGGAATCTCCTGGTGGATACCAACTTGTTGGTCGCACCATTCCTATTTGGGATAAACTTACACTTGGTCAACAAGACAGACCCTGGTTACTTTCTCAATTCGACCAAGTTGAATACTATCCTGTTACTGAAGCCGAACTTGATGCATATGTTGAACAAGTAGAACATGGTAAATTTGTCATTGACATTGAAGAATCCGTATTTGACCATGGCGATTACACTAAATGGCTTGCCGAGAACAAGAAATCCATTGACGAATTTGCTGCCCGTCAACTCGAAGGTAACGAAGAAATTAGTCGATTAATTCAAATCTCCAATGCTGAACTTCAAGCCGCTGGCGAGAAAGAAGAAGTTTCCGAAGACCAATTTGGTGACAATGCTGAATTTGTTTATGCCGAAGTTGCTGGTAGATTCTGGAAGAATATGGTCCTTCCTGGTGATGTCGTTGAAAAAGGTCAAGGTGTTATTATTGTTGAAGCTATGAAGACTGAAATGATTGTCAGCTCACCTGTTTCTGGTAAAGTTATTAAGATTGTCCATAAAAATGGTGATCTCGTTGAAGCTGGTGACCTTGTTGCGGTTGTTGAAGTTTAAAAAAAAAATGGTTTTTTATTTTTTTTTTTCTTTTTTTTTTAATTATTTTTTTATGATAATGATATTTTGTTCTATGTATATATAATGTGTGTGTGTATGTATTATTTTTTTTTTTTTTTTTTTCTAAAAATATAAAATTTGTGTGTGTTTATTTTTTTTTTTTTTTTTTTTTTTGTGGTAAATAGAAACTTTGAAGTGTCTGTTATAAGGCATTATTATTATTTTTTTTTACTTTCAACTCTTAATTAGAAAAAATAAATAAATAAATAAAATAATAATAATTGACATGCGTGCACTATGTATTAAATAGGTGGGAATTGAGCTGTATACACATCAGCCAAAGAAAAAAAAAAAAAAAAAAGATAAATTATTTATAATATATTATACAAAACTTATATAGGTCGAAAAATATATATATATATATAAATCAACATGTTATTGTAACATCAGAATTCAGTTTCCCAATGCTATCTGATGAACTTTCTGCACTATTTCGCTGATGTTGTAAAACTTTTTCTTCCATTTCAAATGAATAATCATCTTCTGTAGGTACATTGAATACCGAATTGTTGGACTCCTCCAATGTAGTAGTGATTGAATTTTCAAGGGAAGTCCATTTTTTGGTAATGCTCCATACTAGAAATGAGAAAATGAAAAAGATGATTATGAAATTGGCAAAACGGCGTAAATTATTTAGGTGTGGGGTTGAAAAACGGTTGTCGCCAGTTGAGAGAATGAATAAGGATGTTGTGCCATCGCCAGAAAGGAATGAGTGGAAGCTTAAAAGGTATAGTTCTAAGTATGCGTTGCCAAAATAGATTAGAGCCTGCGATACGTAGTTGGTGAGTGTTGATCTCATCATAACGTATAAAAGGATGAACGAAAGTGATCCAATAGCTATATGATGAGATGAGATCATAGGAAATTCATAGAGAATAGGGATTGTTGTCAATATTGTTGTCGAAACAGAAGCAATAATGCCAATAACAAGTTTGGTAGTGACCGAAATATTAATTTCAGCAGTTTTGGATAATCCAAATAAAGCTGCTAGGAAACCAATTCGGTAATCTGTGAAATTATATTGTGAAATAACAAGAAACTCACGGAAAATCAAACTAAGCAGTAAAAGAAATGTAGATTGACATAGAAATCTCCGGGTTTTGGTAAGAATTTGACTTGATACGAGTTCGAATGCAAATTGAGTACAGTAGATTGTGATTGAAACACAAACAAACCAGAATGAAATTTGGAATGGGAGAGTATAGAAATCATAAGACATATCCAAATTCCATGATAGTAATAATGACATCAGATTGAGTCTCACCAATCGTATAAGTATATTATTTATTCCTTCAGGTTGATTAGAGGCATATGAATAAATTTCTGTCATCATTAGACATTTAAGTGCAATATCTGTGACAAAATATGTGTTTTTAAAACCAGATGCTGATCCAATTAAGTATATGCTAATAAGTACACCTTTAAATTCATCAATTAAAAGGAATACTTTATTTTTTATTTTCGTAATTTTTTTCAATGTGAGAAGTATTAGTGCTACCCAAAGCTGAATCAATGAGGTAAGTAGAGGATATGAGATGTACATGTTTTGTTTGTTGAAAACATATGTGCGGTCAGTAAAATAAGCATAAATCACGCCAACAACTGTTGCCAAGCCAACATCTTCATACTTTGAGACAATCTCAGTGCCCAATAAATAAGAAGCAATTCCAGGTGTTGCAACAATAAGTAAAGCGATTATTGCAAATCCATTTGGACTCCTATAGGGCGTAGAAGAACACGTATGTTTCACACCTAATTTCTCATTACAATGATGATTTAATAAAAGTTGAATCTGAACTTCTAAAGCCGGTTCCATGTAATGTAATCCAATAGTATCGTAAACTAATGGATGATTAAGTCCAATCTGATCAAATCCTGGAGTATAATGCGCAGCAATATCCTCACCGCCATTAGTATAAATTATTCCTCCATTTGGCTCAATTACTGTATCGTCGTAGGCAAAATATTTGTTTATATACTTTCTCATGGCATTAATATCTTTTGCTAGAATCTTTTTCTGTCTTGGTGGATCTAGCATTGAATAGATGGGTGTTTGGGCTGGATTAAAATACACCGACCCAAAACTATTTTTTGTTCGATTCTTCATAATTTCAAGAACATTTGAAGTAGAACGCTGATAAGCCTGCAAAACTTGATCCCGATGTTCGAACATAGCATGCCACAACCCCGTCGTAATATACAACACATCCAACTTGTTACTTTCCTTTGAATTCATTGCATACTCCGTAAACCCTTTCACATTTCCACTACCGTTAACATACGAATCAAAGAAAAACTTGAACGTAATATTCTCACGCGTATAATGAAGATTCCCATTAAGATTTCTATTCAAATAAATTGAATCATCCACCATCCTGACAATATGCCAAAAGATTTGTCTTGCGGTTGAATCTCCCCACAAATAAAATCTCGAGCCTGGTGGGAAGCATTGAATAATATCATCTTTCTTATATTCCTTAGTCGCACAGTTCAAGGGTTGCCATTGATGTGGCAGTGTATAGTTCAGTAGCCATTGTCCTCTTTGCAATAAATTTTCTTTCCTTGGATTGGCCTCGACTGAATTAGCTTGTTGTGTGATGACAGTATGAAGATATAAAAATATGAATATCACTGATCCAGTGAGATATAGGTAATTCAACAACTGGGTTACCGTATCTTTTACTCGCATATTGTAATTAATTGAACAAGGATGTGTAATGGTATAAGTAAATTAATATGAAATAAAAAAAAATAATAAAATAAAAGATAAAAATAAAATGATGAAACCTTGTACCGTTCAAGTTATGAATTGAAGCAGCAATTATCATTCATCCACTTTATTATATTTCACAACTGAACAATGACTGTTGGTCAAACTATTTGAATCATGCAAGTGTTCATCAAATGGTTTCTATATACTACGATGCAGATTCCAAGGTGTGTAAATACCACAGAGTATTGGGCAGTTGGTCAAAGAAAACAACAATTTGTATGCGAGGGGGAGGGGTTACTTTGTGATATTTCAACCCACCTGTAGGTAACGTCGTACATAGCCGCTACATAGTTCAACTTAAAATCCATGCGTATGAAATTTCCCCATGAATTTGGCTACGGATGTGCAATATCCAACAACTGAGAACTGTACTTGATACAACGTACACACAACTTTTAGGTTAACCGTTTTAGGTTAGTAAAACCCTATTATACATTTTACTTTTTTTTGGTCTTGTGATCAGTTCTACGTAGTGTCCATGTGTCGATGAATACAACACATCCACATGCAATTCAATATTACACACAGGGATACTGTTCATTCTCCATTACAACTCCTTTTTCAATTCTAGAAACAGGCGTGGGTTTATTCTCATGCTCAATGTGTTTCTACATTCAATTTCGCCTGGAGCTGGACTTCGAAGGTGCTATAGCAGATATATGTAGAGGTATGCTAAAGAACGTCATTCATTGCTGTAGACTATTTCTAAAGATTGAATGGTTTCTTTCCTTGATTCAAGTTGATCTCCTAATACTTTCTCAATCAACTTCCGAAAACCTTTCTCAATCAATTCTTGTGCGTATCCCTTTGGTGATAACACTCTTTGCTCTTTCGCTGTAATAAACATTGCCTAGTGTTGCTTCAAACCATCATGATTTATTTGATTCTGCCAATCGATCGGATGGTGCAACTACTTCTGCTGCATATATACGGACGTATTATTATTAACTATAGATATGCTACATTCTGAACTTTGAAGTTTCAAAACTCCAAACTCCTAATTGTGTTCTTGTCTACATAGATAAATTCAATTGGATGACGTCTCTGTAGTCTAATATCTTGGTGGAGATGTAGCTTTTGACATTATTCATGCCATATATTTTCTTCAGTCTGAATACAAAATATTCAAACCTTGAAAAGGCGTGTTGCAGATCTCTTCTAAAAAGGTTACAAAATATATATTGATCTTAGTGTCCGATCTGACATAGTAAGGATGTTGGCACGGAGTGCTGTAATAGAATGCCGTCGAAATAAATGTGCTCTATGCCAGATTCAAGTCAAGAACTGGAATGTAGGCACACCTGCACAGGCCGACAATTGGAAGCTGAAACCCGTGCGTAATATTCCACTGCGCCATACAGCAGGGTATTTTTTTTATTTTTGGAAGTAAAGTAAATTCAAAAATTGGAAATAAAATAAATTAAATCAGTATGAAACTATTGAAATTCGTGGTCAGTACCAGGTCCTCAGTGGTCGGGTCGGTAGCCAGCCCCTCGTGTACAGTGGAGTCTCAGATTTGAGCCTTGTCCCGAGTTGGTTTGAAGTGAAGAAAATGGTGACATTGAAAGATGGCATCAGGCAAATTTAACACAGTCTTCTTTTATAGAAATATTTTAATTGCTAAAGTAACTATATATAGAATGAGTATTATTATTATTATTATTATTATTATTATTATTATTATTATTATTATTATTATTATTATTATTATTATTATTATTATTATTATTATTATTAATATTATTATTATTATTACTATTATTATTATTATTATTATTATTCTCCCCTGGGAAGGGTAACCCTCCACATCTAGGCATACTGAGATTTCTTGCAACAGATAACACAACACAGTCTTCTTTTTATATAAATATTTTAATTATTAAAGTACCTATATGGGACTATAAACAGAATGATTATTGTTACTATTTCAGTATTTTGAGTTTAAGACTTAGATAATAGTACTAATTCCGAGCATACAGAAATATTTCAAAGTTTCTAACTTCCAACTGAAAAAAAAAAAAAAAAAAAGAAAAATATAAAAAAAGGGTAAATATATTTTCACTTCCAATATGAAAGGATTTAGATTTTACTTTATGGACTTTCTTTCATATTCATATACGCATTATCTAGATGTCCAACTTTTTGTTGTTTTTGCTATTGGTTTGAACAAAAAATAAATAAATGATTGCAAAAGTACTAAGATTATCTTCTGTACTAGCTAGAACTACAAGGAGGCGGCAGCCTTCGTTGTCAAGTGTACCGGTATTAGTGATCTGTCGATATAATAGTACTAGTAATTGCAAAAGTAGATTTTATTCTTCATCGTTGAGGAATAGGAAAATTACAACGTCAAATTTGCGAGGAGATAAAGAGTTTTCACATCATGATACTGATTGTATCAGGGAAAATAACGAATCATCTATTCAGAGTAGGATCATTGAGAATGCACCAGAAAATAATACACCAAGTGTGGAAGCAGAAAATGGGGATTGTGTTTCTGATATAGAAAGCTTGAACCAAACTGAATCATCTTCAAATTCAGAACAAAATTATTTGTCTCTGGATAATGATCTTACTCGAGGACAAAAATATCTTGAAGGAGAAGAAAAAGTGTTTGTATGTCTGGATATTGAATATTGGGAACGGAATTCGAAGTTGCTGACGGAAGTTGGGCTTGCTGTTTATGATACAAGTGTGATTAATACTTATTGTCCTTCTATTAAGGCTTGTCACTATATTGTGAAGGAGAATATATCGAAATTTAACTCACGTTATGTGGAGAATAACAAACATAACTTTGCATTTGGGAAAAGTATTATAATGAAACAGAAAGATTGTCAATCTTCAGTTAACCAGATTCTTAATTATTATTCAAAGGGGGATAGGTTGGTTTTCATCGGTCATAATGTGTCGGGTGATATTAAGATGTTACGACAGCGTGGATTCAAGATCCCTGAAAGTTATGATATTATTGATACATTTAAAATATGGAGATTGACTCATAAAAAAGGATTTGGATCTCTTCAGGCATTGTTGTTACATTTCGGAATCCCGTACAATATGTTGCACAACGCAGGAAATGACGCATATTTCAATTTACAATTGGTATTACTGTTATTAGACCCTGTTGTACGAAATAGGTATGAATTGGACACTAGCATAGGAGCCAAAGTTTTGAAAAATCCTATAAATACTTTTGAAAGTGATATCCAAAAAAAAGGACGTGATTTGGTCAAATTTTCTGTCAACTGGATGATCAAGCCCAGGTAATTTCATCATAAAGTAATAAGATATTGTTTTGTATTATTTTGTATATAGATAAAAATTTACATAGATATAGGCTAGAAAATGTTTATATAGCCCTTTTTTTTTTTTTTTCCGAACCTTTGCAAATAGAAATAGATTTTATCATTTAAAGAAGATTTTCTTTTCCTTATTTGTTTCCAAGGTAGGACGAATAAAAAAATTATCATAATACCATTTAAGTTCTGCCATGCTTTCCAAAATATCACTTTTAGCAGTATGTGCCATTTTTTTGGGAGGAAGCTTCATCATAAGCGCAGGATTGATTCTCTTACCAATTTCATTAATAGAACTTACGTCGATTTCTCTATAACAAAGGTAATCAATGACTTTGGGAAATTCTCGAATCATAAATGCGCGATCTTGATGAATTGAATTCCCTGCTAGCATTCCAAAATTTCGAGTTGGGACATATTTTTTTATATATGATAATAACTCATCTTCGACTTGTTGTAAAGTGTTTGTTGAATCAAGGACTTTTTGTGTAAGGCCAGACTAATTATGAAAAAGTTAGTACGTAGTTTTAAATACAGCGCGCCGAGGGGTCAAAACATACCTTGCCGTGTTGATTTATACACCAGCCATTCATTTTATCCATCCGATCTTTAGGATAATGAATCACTGCTTCATACCCTTGCTATTTTCATGTCAGTTTTTTTTTTTTTTTTTTTTTTTTCTTATCTGACTTCATCACAATAACTTACTTCATCTAACAAATTAAGATCTCCATCAGTTATCAGACAACAAACCTCAATAATATTATCTTCAAACGAGTTAAGACCGGTCATCTCACAATCAACCCAAACAAGTTTCGCAGTATTAGTCATTCTTCGATATCTAGTCAAGTAACTCGGTTTTTTAGCCATTTGTTGAAATGACGAAATAGAAAATGATCTGGAACAAGAATAATGTGACTTTGCAAAATATGATCGATAGTAACAAAAATAATTGAGGGAAGTCCGATACATAAGGAATGTTCTTGTAAAGAAATATTTCGTTGTGTGTTGTTGGATATTGATTCTTTATATTATGAAACTATAAAAAAAAAACTGTGTAGAGATTTCAATCACGTGATAAATGTTTATTATTCTTCATCAAAACGGTTCATTTGGTGCTGACTTTTGAAATGTTTCAAGCATTCTAACTAATAATGGTCCTAAAAAAAAAGGTAAAGAAGTAAGTTTTTCATGAATTACACAACTTATTTTGGTATCAAAGACTCATCTTCCGAATACACTCACCTTTTGTATCAACTTGGTCTTTCTAATTCTTCTGCCATCACCAAAACCTTTGGTAAATCCACCACATACAAATGTTTCTACACTCAAGGAATTGCCTTTTGTTTTGAAAATGGGAAACTAGACAGCATAGATTTCTATAAAGAAGATCGGACCAATTATTCTACTGACGATAAATCAAGTCTTCGATATCAAAAGGTATCTTCTTCTATAATCCCTGATTTCATTCCTTATGAAGCGACGGCTGTGCAGCTGGTCGAGAAGTTTGGTGAACCGGTTGAAAAAGGGGGAGGGATATCGACGAAGATGGATATTTGGATGAGATGGAAAGGGTTTCAGGTCGAAATTCCAAATAGAGATTGGGATCAAGCAAAAGATGTGGAATGGTGCTCCTTGACAATTTTTGCTAAATAAATTCACCACTTGTTGACTTAATTATTTCACCAAAACAAAACAATCATCAAAAAAAAAAAAAAAAAAATCAAAACCAACTTCGTAACTACTATCGCGATGAAGATTATTCATATTATATTGAAAATTTATTATTATTATTATCATTACAACTCTCCAGAAAATTCAATTCAAAAACTGACTTAAAATCCAAAGCAACATTTGAATATGGAATATTGATATGAGTGTTGCCTCAAATATGTATATCAATTTTTAAAAGAAGCTCAATCCCTTGGAATATATATGTTTATTTATTTATTTTTGAAATTATTAATATTGTTGCCAACTAGAACCTTCTAATTGAATTGATCCTAACAACTCATCATTGGCGTATTGTAATTTAGGGTGATAGTTTTTTGGATCGCTTAGTGGTTCCCACTGAACCGGACTTGGAGTGTTGATACTTTCGATGGAGTATGAGTCCATTGGAGCTACATTTCTTGGAGCATGACATAGTGGGTTGCTGATATTTTGGGCTGGAATAAAATTTAGCTTGGTGCGAGAAGTGTAATTTGGACTATTGGCTGGTGAAATATGGCTGTATGGCTTTTTGGGCTTGGTATATGGTTTCTTTTCTCGAGGGGAATAAGAGTTGCTTGAAGAGCTAAGCGAAGGAGGATTGAGCTGTCTTGGGACTTTTCTTGTGCTTTCATCACGATCATCATTGTTAATTTTAGCTACCTCACTCACTTGTTTCAAAAGAAGATTGAGCATAGATTCAACGCGAGGACAATTACCTGTAAAATGACGAGTTTTGTCAAATGTTATTAGGGATTCTTTCAAGTCTGTGTAAAGTTCTTTTCTGAGCTCTGGTGAATACTTATCAAATGTATTCATGTAAATCACAGAATTGAACAAAACGGCATTTAAAAACGAAGAGTAAAAAAATTGCCAGGCAAACCAACCAAATAAATCAATTAATTGCTCACTATACTGTGAACCAGCTGTTAACCAATAAGACAATTTTAATATTCTAGTGCATGCATCTCTCATTTGTTCCAAACTCTTTTCATAATAAGAGTCTTTCAGACCAATACATCCATAAACTCGGTGAAGCAAAGCAATTTCTCGATCAACTTCAAATTGAATCCAAAATGTTTGTAGAATTTCACCAATTGATTTATAACTCACATCTGTAGTCAAAATATCATCTGTCAAGTATGATGGTGCACTATCTCGAATTGCCATTAATTCATCATGTCTTTCCCAAACTTGGTCATAAGTTAAATGTGCCTCACCAATTCCACTTGAGTCATTAAGAATTCTTGCTGTAAATGCCATCAATTTTGAACGGACCATTGAAAATACTGTTTGTCTGTCGAGTTCTTCAGAATAAAGTGGTTCGGTACTATTATTTGCAGTCAAGTTTAGAGGCTCTATTACATCAAAAGTGGTAGGAGAGACTTGAGAAGGAAGACCACATGCAATTGCACAAAAAATGTCAAGACAGTGAACCACTTGCCATAAGTTTCGTCGTTCTTCTCGAATTGTCGGATTCAATCCAAAATAATCTGGATCACGGTGCAACCCAACAACATGGCTTTGTCGAACAAGAGAAGATGCAAAGAAAGCAATTTGTTTGACCCAGTCATCTTTTCTACTCATGTTACTGCGAGCGATAATCCAGAGAAATCCAAATCTGATATTATTTAACCCTGCTGCACTTGAAAAATCACCAATAAAACTAAGAGCTTCAGCACAATTTACCCAGGTCAGCCAGGTCTTTCTAGGACTATAGTTTACAAATTTTGGGAATTTTTTTGGTTGGTATGTCTGTATTGCAATAGCAAGCATAAGAAGATACATCGCAAGCCATACTTCTTCAACTTCAGAAGAATTACTCCAGAATTCTTCATATTCCTTAAAAAAGAAAGGACGATGAAACATTTGAAAACACGGTTCTACTACTTCAAAAAACCTGGCTATAAAAACATCACTTTCAGCTCTCGGGGGAACCGAATTGAGAGCATCTTCTTTGGTAATGTTCATGTTATTTTTGGTAAGCATTGGAAAAGCTAAAGCTCGAGATTCATCTTCAATCAACTCATCTGAATCAGGTGAATCAAGTTTAAAGATTAATCTTTTTTTTGTATTTTTCATTGCTGCTAAGAAATCTTCCACATTCTTCAATTGTTTAAATAACACAACCCAATGAGTATCACCATGGTAAATAGTTTCACCGTTATCCTCAAGTGACAATATTCCTAAAGATTCTTCAATTTGTTCAGTTTGAGTAAGTACCCCAGGTTTCTCATTGAAGCATTGGTTGCTCATCGATTCCGGTGAAGTATTATTGGTGCAAGGAGAGGAATAACTTGAATCAGAAATAGTTCGATCTTCAAGCATACCCATAATCATCATTTGCATCCTATCAATTCTCTTTTGCAAATCACCTACTTGAGCTGGATCAGCTAACTTGGGTCTTGAAGAAGGTGGTACATTATTGGAGGGTAACTCTGTTAAAGGTGGAACTGGAGGGATTGTGTATTCAGGTAGAACTGTTGTCTCTTCATTCGTAGGTGGTGCTACATAATGTAAGGGTTCAGCCTCTACTGAAGAAGGAATATCTGATTTAACTGATTCAGTATTTATTAAATTATCTGTTCCTCCGTTTGGTTCGGTTGCATACGTACAGCTAGACTCAATATTTCTTTTGACACAGTTTGAACAAGGATGCTGTCTATCACATTTTAGCTTTCTTCGTCGACAAAATGCACAGTTAACTGGTTTTCTTCGACGAGTTTTTTTAGGCTTAACATTTTGATCTGAAGAAGCTGACTGGGGTTTTAAATTAGAATTGTCTTGCCATTCTTGCTCGTATGAAGGAGATTCCAATAAATTATTAGTCGGCATATCTAAGGGTAATTCCCTCTGTGATGGTATAAAAGCAGTAGTTGGGTATTGAATCTCGAAAGAGAGGTCATCGGCCACCGGTATTGTCAGCAAGGACAAGTCATCAGTGAAGAAATTGTCGTTATCCATTTTCTTTAAATGTCTTTCCAACTATATCCTATGAATGAAGATAGAAATACATAAAGAAAGCTAAAAAGTCAAAGTAAATAAAATAGAAGAAAGAGAGAAAAAAAAAGAGAAAATAAAAGTAAAAGAAATACTAATTCACCAAGGATTTTCATCTAAGTAAAATACTTATAATTGAAGTGAAGTCTGATTCAACAAAAAGAAAACACAGTATAGTATTTATTAAACAGTATTTAGATTTAGCATTTCAAAAACACTCCTATGCAATTTTAGCAACTAATTACTCTCTATATAGGCTAGTTTCTCAAACAATTTTGCATAAATTAGAAATATGCATCTCAAATTGTTCGCAGAAAAGATGCTGGCACAGGAACACATTATTAGTATGTAGTAAACTTTAAAGGGGATGTAATAAATATCTGTCCCAAAAAAGTAATGCGAACACAACCTATATTATTTGAATAATTCTAAAAAGAACTATCACATAAGGGATATACCATTTATCTTATGTATTAATATATTTTTATTTGTATAAATAAGCTTAAAATTTGCTATTTAGAATCTTTTTGTCTAAATCATAAAAATATGAATTTTTTAATGGGCATTGTGGTGATAATTTATTGCTAGAGATTTTTGCAAAAAAACCATATTCATAATATCACTACCTAGATTTTTATTATTTGTTGCTACATTTCTGAATGTCGCACCAATGAGAACCATTCTTAAAATGGGGATTCTATTTATGCTAAAACGATATATTTTAAAATAATTTGTCAACTGAGGAGAAATGGTAAAACGGATTTTTATCTTTTTATTTAATTTTTTTTTGAAACTTCTAGAATGTGTAACACATGGATTTTTGGTGGAGGATACTATGCGAAATCATGTATGTAGTTTCGTCGACCAATTATTTCCAATCAATAATATATACCGCAATTATATGTAAGATATTTACCTAGCTTTCACGTACAAACAAACTTGTGCTTCGGTTTCTCTGTGAGTCACTATATGGGAATAGCCGTTTAGAAACAGACAAAGTATCATTTTCTTTATTTTTCTCCTCAATGTTTTCAATATTTTTTGGAAGCATTGATAGGTGACGTCTAGGAGATTGCGATTTGGTTGGAGAGTTTTGTTCTGCAGAGTTTGAGTTTAAAATGGAAAGAGTTGTTGAGCCAAGAATGGATTTTGAGCGCTCTAGTAGAGATTCAGTGAGGCGACGCTCAAATAATTCGATTCGAGACTCGATTGCATTTAATTCGTGGATCCGTGTAGAGACTGTTGTTTCCAAAACTTTGACACTTTCTTTTAGTTCAATTTCTTTTCCTGACAGATCGTTGATATTATTGTCCAAATCTTCTATTATAGAACGACGTTTCTCAACATCCAAATGCATATATTTGACTGTTTCTACTTCTTGCTTCAATTCTTTGTATTGTGTAGAATATTTTAAAATCTTCTTTGCAGATTCATCTGAAAGTGACTTAAATCGTAGGTCAGCCGTATCTAAATGATTAGCATATTGCTTTTGCAAAGTTTCTAAAGTAAGTTCTAATTCCTTTACCCGAAACTCAAGAGTTGACTTCTTTTCCAGAAGTTCAAGTATGTCGTCGTTTAATGCCCTGCTTTTTTGCTCTAGATCCTTTCTCTCAGAGTAAGAGGATTGTGTTAAAGTACTAAGGTTTTCCTGTAGTTCCAAAATTGTCTTATGTCCCTTAGAGAGTTCCTCTTTTGCTTCTGCGGTGGAAAATTCCAATTTCTTCGCATATTCATTCTCCATGTCCTTTAATTGATCCTCATACTTTTGAATAGTTTCTTCTTTCAGACGCATATCTGTCATATTTTGTGTCAACACAGCACTCTTTTCCTCAAGACTAGCAAGAACATGAGCATTAGCTAACTTTAAGTCTGATAACCGGTCTTCTTTTTTCGCAAGTTTTAAAGCCACTAACTCCAATTCCTTCTCTAATGAGTTTTTCTTTTCAAGATGTACCTGCAAGTCAAATTCACAATCTTTATTTTTCTGCTTCAGGGCATCTACCGAATCTTGAATAATTGATAATTGTTCTTGTGTTGATTTCAATTCTTCAACAGACATATGGTGCTTCTCTGTGAGTAATTTATATTTAGCTTCCATTTGGTCTTCCTCCTTTGATCTCTTTTCTAGTTTATCTTCAAGTTCTTCGACATATGATTTCAATTTAATTAACTCCATATTTTGCGTTTCATACTTGGATATTTCGTCTAGATGTTGACTCTTTAAAATATCAATCTTTTCTTTCTGTACCGCTAAAAGAATCTCTTTTTCCTTATTGACTGTTGCTACTTCTTCTTTAAGCACTAAAGAAATTGATCTTTCTTTCTCAAGCTCATCGTCCCTTAGATGAATTACATTTGTGTATTCTTGTTGCTTCGTTTCCTGAATTGACTTTAATTTAGATAGTTCCTTCTCCAACTCTTTGGTCTTTGGAATAGTGTCTAAGTTTTTCTTTGCTTCTTCTACCGAATGTTCCAATTGGGATTTCAAAGACTCTTGCTTTAAAGTAGATTCGTTTAATTTGTGTTCCATGTCTTTTAATTGTATTTTTAATTCACACACTTTTGCCAAGCTATCCTTTAATTTAATTGTTGAATCTGATTGCACAAAAGAAAGAGCATCTTGAATTTGCTTGATTGCCGATTCGAGTTTATCAAAACTTGTATTCTGAGTGCCAGCGATTATTTGTGAAACTGCATCTATCTTTCCCGAAATTAATTCGGTAATTTGTTCCACCCCTGATGTTTGTTGGGCTTGCGCACTTAAATCTGAAAGAAGATCTTGGATTTTTGAAAAGTTATCAACGTTGGTATTTGATATTTCAGTTAACTTTTCGGTTATAACACTAGATGAAGTAGTTGATTGTTCACAAACTTTGGAATGTATATCGGGAATAAGATTATTATTGTTAGGTAGATTGATGTAAGTTTGAAAGTCTCCAGAGATCTGTTTTAGCTGAGTATTCATAGAATCTTTGAATGCTGAAATCTCTTTAGAAACAGAGGAGTTCTCCGAGGTCACAACTGAAGAAATTAGACCAAATTGAGTTGAGATTGACGATCCAAGATCTTTAACAGTGTTAACAAATTCATATTGTTTTTTACTTAATGAACTTTGCATATCTGTCAAGACATCAAACGACTTTTGTATACTTTCAAGTTCACTTTTCAGAACCTCCAGACTGCTTTGATTCAGTAGTTCTATATCAGAACGAGTTACTGAACTAGAATTATTTTTCGAAATTGAAATGAATTTTTCTTCGTTTGACTGAATTTTGGAGGAAATTTCTTCAAATTGATTTACTAAAGATAACATAGTTGTAGTTAGTGTTGATTGTGCAGACTCTTGTTGAGTTAGAGTAGAAAGTATTGCATCTATATGGCCTTGTGAGTCAATCGATGATAATTCAGAGCCGTTATTTACGGTATTAATAGAGTTCAGTCTTTCTGAAAGAGCCGCTAATTGTTCCTCCGAAGTGGTACTGAGTGTATTGAAACTAGATACGAGAATATTAACAGTCTCCTGCAACTGTTCAGTCTGTTCTTTGAGTTCATTTGAGTTTTGAAGGATATTTGAATACCTATCTTCATTAATAGATGAGAATTGTCTACGTTCCTTCGACAATGGAGTACTCAAAGATCCTGATCTAAAAGGACTTGATGAAACAGCTCCACCTGTAGCTGTGAGATTGGGAGATTCTGGGGCAATTGGAAGTGCGGGAGGCGCCCTAGTTGGATCGCTCGAATCCCATAAAGGAACAGAAGAATCTCTGTTCATCATAGATGGTTTCCCCTGTGGTGAAGATGTATTTCTCATAATAGGTCAATGGATTATGTGGAATGGAAATAGTTGATAAACGTAAACAAACAAAATGGAAGATTTCAAATAAAGTTGGAAATTGATAACGGGGACATTTTGAGCCTATTTAATGAAATTTATCTGTGGGGAATACAAGTAAATCACGGTGAATTACAATAATAATATACGCCTATCATGAATATTAATAAATATTCATGTTCTTCTACAAATATTCTAACTGATTGACTGTTGTACATACTTGCACATATGTATACACATGTATTTACTTCAACATCAATAATACTTATGCCCATACATATGGAGAAATGTTGTTTACATTATTCCGTTTCTGGAATACACTCAAAACAAACAAACAAGTACTGTACATGGTACATAATATGGGCAGGGGTTTACACTATTATGGTAAGTCGGCAGTCACAAAAAACCTTCAAAGTATATTCAGGACTACAAAACATTTCAGCATGAAACTTTTTTGTTTCTTTTTCAAAATAACTGCTGAGTCAGAAATACAAAATTGCTGACTAATTAATGTATATGTAACCCATTGGATAAATAATTTCCCTTTGTAGACAAAACACTTTTTTTGGAAGAAAACAATGATTAGAAGGGAAATAAATAACATTTCTGAAATGGGTTGGGTTTTTATTTTGTATGGGTAAAATTTTTTTTTTTTTTTCACTTCGGATTTTTGAAAAAAATCTTCCCTTTCCCACTTCAGGCATCGTTGATACTCACAGTCATATATCATATTAACAATGGGTTCCAAGTTCTTAAAACCAGGCAAAGTTGGTAAGTAGTATTTTATTGTTGGTTGATGAGTGTATGTTTGGGGTTTGAAACTGTAATTTATGGGATCTGTTGGCTTAATTTAAAGATCACGACCGTTGTGTAATATTTCACTCGATATATTTCACCAAACTATTGAAAGTGTGGAATTGGTTGTTGTCGTCAGTTTTGAAAAAGGAAAAGCAAGTCTGGGTTTATTATAGCAACACATTATTTTTCGAATGCAGTTGTAGATTTGTTATTGTTTAGGATTAAATGCTGTCAATTTTTTTTTTTTGCATCCCTGTCGTTATTTTTCCAGCCCTGTTCAATTTTCGATTGTATCCAACCTAGGTCGATTCCCCACCAAGTTACCATATATATCATCAAGTTCAATCCATTTTATTTTTATTTTATTGGGATTTTTTTACTAATTTAATCTTCAATAGCAATTATTGTCCGTGGTAGATACGCCGGTAAGAAGGTAGTCATCGTCAAGCCCCACGAAGATGGTTGTAAGTCACATCCTTTTGGCCATGCTCTCGTTGCTGGTATTGAAAGATATCCCTTGAAGGTTACCAAGGCTCATAGCGCAAAGAAGGTTTCCAAGCGCACCAAGATCAAGCCTTTCATCAAAGTTGTCAACTTCAACCACTTGATGCCCACTCGTTATACTTTTGAACTTGATTCATTGAAGTCTGTTATCTCCATTGAAACTTTCAAAGAACCTTCTCAACGTGAGGAAGCCAAGAAGACCATCAAGAAGGCCTTTGAGGAAAAGCATCAAGCTGGTAAGAACCAATGGTTCTTCACTAAGCTCAACTTCTAAATTAAATAAAGCAATTAATATATGACTTTTGATTTGAGACGTTTATATTTTCTTTGTGTGTAGACCCCTGAAGAGGAAGCAATTTCACCAAGCTAAATGTTTGATCGTATTCCTTTTAAATTCTTTTTTGTATCGTATGGTCAATACAAAACATCAGGATAAGAAAAAGCATTAACTATTGGTGATATGACTTGATGATATGAATTAAAAACCTACATTCCATAGTAAGAATAGTACATTAAACAATCTATATAGGTATATACAATACTACATATGCAATTACATTCAGTACATAATTGAGACCTTTTTTGTGTGTAATAATCAGTAATAATCATGCACAGTCACTCAACATTCATTTTTTATTATAAAAATTCCAAAACCAACTTAAATCTAGGATACTGTGTGTGTGTTTTGTGTGTGTAAAATCAAGTCTCCTTTTGAGAGATCGACTCCCCAAACCAACTGATCAATTCACTTGCTTATGTGTATGAACTAGATTGCATTCCTTGACAAAAAAAAATTATGATTATTTTTTTTTTTTTTTTTTTTTTTTCAAAAAAATTATGAATAGGTAGATTTATAAGTTGGTGCTACTTAACTGGTTTTACATCATTATATTCTCTTTACAGGTTTTGTCATCTATAACTTCATTTTGAAAAAGAGAAAATTACGAACATTTACTTTTTTTTAATATATATATATATATATATATATATTCTATTGCTCTTTTTTGCTCTAAAAATATTAATTTCCTTGTTTCTACTATTAATATATTATTATTTATACTTTCTGCACTATCTATGTTTTAATGTAGTTAACCCAGATAATTCATTTATTCTCCTGCTCATTAGTCAACCCTTTCCTTACTGCCAATACTGAATCCACAATGACAGCATCTACTCCATTTTGGATTTGTTCTCTTGCAATCTTTGGATCATTATTCCTTACTCCGTAACTGACACATACTAATCCATTTTCTTTTACCACATTAACAAGGCGCGGGCATTCGACTAAAGGGGTTGATTCCGAAACTATGCCCAGTAAATCCCATTTTTTGGCTAATCTTATGGCTTCTTGAACACTACTAGCTCGAATATCTTGCATGGGAGCAGTTCCACCTTCGGTTAGAAAAAGAACAGGGATAGAAGGTTGCTTTAAGGACAACATGATACATATTTCAGGGTGGAAGGAGGAAAATATTATGTCACGGCCATCGGTATTGTCGTAGACACATTTAAGGACAGTGTCAACCCAAAAGTTGAGTTCAATGGCATATGTGTCCATGTCTTCTAGTTGGGATTCGTCAAGCATGGGATATTTGCATTCAATATTGAACCCGACTGTTTTGGGGACAGTTCGGAATACATGTTCAAGTGTTGTGACAGGAGATTGAATTGAATGGCCTCGAGTATTAGCTTTGAAGCCTTTAAGTTTAAAATCTCGAGTGTTTTTCATTTTTTCATTCATTACAGAAAATTCATACCCATTGGTTTCTTCAAATAGAGATTTAGATCGATGCAAATGATGTAAATCATCGTCATCACTATTATATCCACTTTTGTCGCTTGGTGAATTCTTCCTTGTTATTTTCTTCCCATCTTTTGCAACCTGTTGATCAGAAATACTTAAAAACTGTTCCAATGTAATAGATTGAGTCGGAATATCAATTCCTGTTTCACTAACTAAAAAATCATGATAAACAATAGGAACAAAATCTTTGGTCAATTGAACGTCGAATTCAATATAACTTGCACCCAAATTAGCAGCTTGAATAAATGAATCCAAAGTATTTTCTCCCAATTGTAAACTTTTCACACTAGTTGAATTTTTGCCCAATCCACGATGTCCCACAACACGTGTAGTAATCAATTGTTTCCAATATGTAGCCGATTTAGCAATTCCAATTTTGGGATGATCGAAAGGATTGATCACTAAAAATTGAAATCGAATTTTACCCAAGACTTGTAAAGTCGTAGTTTCAAGAAGAGGAATGGTGTATGTGCGATGTAAACTAGTCATTTTATCTTGTTCTCTCTGGTTCATGATTTCTGAAAGTAAGCCAACACCTCTTCCCAGAATCTTGGTCTTATTACCATAGTATGTTGGCACCAAATCAAAATATATTGTAATGTCGTTAGTGCTGCAAACAGGAAACGTGACTTGCTCAATAGCTTGCCCTTCAGTAGTAGGTAAATCAATAATATAGGGATCAGCATCGCTATCCTTACACGAAATAACCAAAGACAATGCAGTATCTAATTGCGTAGAAGATGCTTCCGAATACGGTACGCTATTAAGCTGAATTGCCGGTCTAGTATCTCTCATATCCATACTTCCAAGGTTTACCAAAACAAACGAGTCATCTTGCAAATATCTATGACCAAAAGTTTTAACACCAGTAGTTTCATTGTTATTTGCATCAACTGGTTTTAGATTGGGTGAGGTATTACTAGGTGAATTGTTACCACTGAAAAATAATGGTTCACCTGGAAGCACGGGAGGTTTAACCATATTACCTGTTTCAATATGTCCTCTAAAGTAAGCATGTTCCATTGCAGTCCATCCTGATCCATCAACTTGATTTAATTCACAACCTGCCGATATTAAAGTTTTAACAATATCTTTATGACCCTCGACACAAGCAATAAATAAGGGAGTCCAACCATAAATTGACTCTTTAATTTCAGTATTGGCACCATGGTTCAACAAAATCTGTGTACATTCCAAATAGTTCAATTTTGAAGTAATGTAGAGGCAAGTCTCATTAGTTTCGGGATTTGAAATGTAATTCACGTCAAGTAATTTTTGGCTTAGTAACAGTTCCAAAATATCTGACGAACCCAATCGACTGGCAATATGTAACAGATTCATCGAATCATCAATGTTAAAAACATTAGATTCTAGAATGACCTTAGTCGTAAGAGGATGATTGCCTGCCACAGCCAATTGAATTGGCATTACGCCATCACAATCCTTCCAATCATTTAGACTATTCACCAAATTCCACTTTTTCATATGCTCAATCAAAACTTGTGTCAGTAGCTTAAGACCATGTTGAGCTGCATAATGTAAAGGGGTTCGGCCAAATTCATCCAGAGTAATAAGAGCCTTATGTTGGTTTTCAGAAATATTATCCAGCACAAACGACATAGCTTCAACATCATCATTCGAATTAACACCATCACTGCCATATACTCGAGATAAACTATCTGAACATGCTGGTATAGAAGCTGGGTTAAGGACCAAACGAGCAATTGAATCATCCTGTTGATTCGGGTTTTTCTGTCTCGCCTTATTGATGACCAGTTTGTGTAAAATCGTCCGGCTATTCAACTCATGAGAGTCGACCAAAATGTCGATATGTTTTAGCAAAACTTTAACGCTATCATATGCTTTATGATTAAGTCCTTTATATAAACAAGACACAATAGCTTTTTTCGTAGGTTTCCGATCCCTAATAAATTCATCTACCGCTTCAGCATCATTATCATACACCAATGTTCTTAACGCAGAAATAAGTTCAGATTCCAATCCATTTCGCTTACTCCCTCCACCAAGAGATATTGACAATTCCGATATTGAATTTTGTGCAGTTCTCAAAATATGGTCCGTTGTATTATTATTATTGTTGGCATTAGACAAATCGTCAGATATCAGTGGTGATAATTCTTCAATAAACGAATTGATCAACGACAATTTTGATTCCACTGAAGACCCATTTGCAAACGGAAGAATTAAAACTTTTGAATTCAAATACTTTTTCTGTGTATGGATATGAATCTTTTTATCCAACTTTTTCAAAATCTTGACAAATCCTCGTTTGTTGACTTCAGAGTACCACTGAAGCTTCCGAAACTGTGAACGTAATTCCAAGACTGTGTTCAACAAGTCTTCCAACTCTTCTGGATCTAAGTCCTGAGTTTTTGAATCCATAGGGTTATATTGAACTATGAGCAGAGAAAGCCGTCTAGTGTATTCATTGAATTTGCTATTAAAGAACTCATCAACAATTTCAATATTTCTGTCCAGCATAAAGAAGAAAGCTACATGCATAAATTCAGTTAGTAACCATCAAACTGATCATGCAAATGAAATACTGAATAAATCACACGTACGTGCCAATTGTTCTTCTGGCGGAGAACAGTCAGCAGAGTCGCCATCGTTTGAAGTGCCATTTCCGAGATCACACTGTTTATTCTGCAAAGACTTGATTGTTTTCTTAAGTTCTTTATAATTCAAATAATGATTGCTTTAACAAACAAAAATCGGAAAAGAAAAATTCATTAAAATCAGTCCATCACAAAGAACAAGTTCATCAAAATCTTACCTCCACTCTGGGACCTGATTGCGAGAAAGGCTAAACAAACACACAATTTCAATTAATAACACACTATAATCAATTGTCATCATCAACATACTTTTTACCAAATTTCATTGTGTCCACTACTCAGATTTGATTCGAGATGCCGGATTTTACTTTCTAAAAAAGAGAAAAGAAAAGAAATAAATGGAGTGAATTAAAAACAAGAATGAAACCCAAAACTCCAAATAAAAATGAACAATAGCAAAGCTTAAATCTCCCACATGCTGGGGTTATAAAACTCCATTCCATATGGCATCAATTACGCATTCTGATTCGATCGTTTGCACAGGGACTATCCATAACAATTTTTCATATTAATTCTACATGCGGCACGCAAATTACAATCACATTGATTAGTACTACGATGTGGCCAAGGAGTACCAGGCTCACAGTGGAATTATGATGCCCATGGTAGGTCACACTAATCGTTATATCCTATATCTCTATCTTGGACAAGACCACTAAATAGTAGCACTATCTTACATGTATGTATTTAGATAGATACTTGGGTACATACTTACATCCCTAGGTATTTACATATGTTCTTATAAATAACTGCACAAAACTTCGATGTACACAAGTCTGATTGTATGATGCACTTGAGGTTTTCAAGCGTAATATGTCCCAAATGTCTTGATTTGGATATAACCGAATTAAGCAATTTCTTATTCAGTTATTTTACTCGCGTTAGCTGCTTCCTACATATATTAATGTGTATACCAATACTACTTACATACATCTCTAAACATATCTATCTATATAAATAATAATACGACAACTTCATTAAAATACAACATTACACATAAATTTTAGTTTATTTGCAGAAAAAAATAATCTACAAATTAGGATCAACAGCATTAGTACGAGGAGACAACTTCAAAGTAGCATCTCTGATAAGTTGACCAAGTTCAGGAGAAATATTGTTAAAAAGTTGGAAAGTATTGTCTTGAACATAAGGAATAGCATTCTTCAAATGAACTGAAACATTGTAAATAAGGGCATCTTGTTGACCACTTCTTTTAAGGACGTCCCAAAGAGCAGCGGCTTGAACAAAATCACCAGCTTCTTTAGATGCACTCCAATGGAAATTAGTGGCAGTTCCAACCCACTTTTCATGGTTTTCGGGGCCCTTAATATCAGTTCTGTAGTTCATAGGGCAAAGATTTGTAGGATAATTGGCAAATGCACCAGCATTACCGTTGACTGTAGCACCACCATCACGTTGGAAAGGATTAAATGCATGTAGAGGACAGTTGACTGGAATTTGTTGAAAGTTAACACCAAGACGATGTCTTTGAGTATCGGGATAAGAGAAAAGACGGATTTGAAGAACAGGATCAGCAGAAGGTTCTATACCTGGAACAGTGTGAGAAGGTGAGAAAGCAGCTTGCTCGACTTCAGCAAAATAATTTTTGGGGTTAGCATTGAGAGTAAGCTTACCGAATCTACGAAGAGGATATTCAGCGTGAGGCCAAACTTTAGTCAAGTCAAAAACGCTGAAAGGAGCTTTTTCAGCTTGTTCAGGAGACATGGTTTGAACGTACACAGTCCAAGAGGGAAATTTTCCTTGTTCGATATGTTCGAAAAGATCTTGTTGAGCATGATCAGGGTTCTCACCAGACAACTTGGTAGCTTCATCATTGCTTAAGTTCTTAATACCTTGATCAGAAATAAGATGAATTTGAACATAGTTAAAAGAACCGTCTTTCTTGACCCACTTGTAAGTATGGCCAGAGTAACCATTCATTTCACGGAAAGAGGCAGGAGTACCTCTATCAGAAAAAAGTTGCATGATTTGATGAGCACATTCTTGGTTGTTACTCAAGTAGTCCCAGAAGGCAGTGGCATCCTTAAGGTTGGTTTGAGGATTTCTCTTTTGAGTATGGATAAAAATGGGAAACTTTGAAGGGTTTCTAATGAAGAAGACAGGGGTGTTGTTATAAACCCAATCGAGGTTACCTTCTTCAGTATAGAACTTGGTAGAGAAACCACGAGGATCTCTAGCAGCATCAGCAGAACCTTTCTCTCCACCGACAGTTGAAAATCTAGTAAATGTCTTAGTCTTTCTACCAACTTGTTGCAAGAAGTGAGCAGTAGTTAAATCAGAGACATCGTCAGTAACTTCAAAGTAACCATAGGCACCAGCTCCCTTAGCATGTACAACACGTTCAGGAATTCTTTCACGGTCAAAATGAGCCATTGTATCAAGTAAATGGAAATCTTGAAGCAAAAGAGGACCATTTGTGCCTACTCTTTGAGAAGCCATAGGGTCCATAACAGGACAACCATTTGATGTGGTATAAGTTGGGTATGCAGACATGACTATATTCGATTTGATTTGGGACTCAAGTGCGACTCGACGTAATTCAAATTCAGAATTAAATGAACAAAAAGGAAGAAGAAAAGAAGAAGGAAAAAATAAAAAAAAGGAGAATAATGGTGATATCCGAAAGTATTTATATCATTTTGTAGTACTACTGTTGTTGAGCCCAATAATAATAATAAAAAATACACAAAAAAATTTGTACAATAAAAAAAATTGAGTTTAAAATCGAGATATTGCTCTGAAAAAGAAAAAGAAAAAAAAAAAGATTTTCCATATCTTCTTTCTCCGCTTAAACCTGTTAAAAACTGAATAGAGCCTGGTTGATTACAAAAGAGTTTTCTACTAGTAGTCAAAGGCAGTAGTTTTGTTAATCAAATCACAGTCATGTCACTCCATTCAAATCCACTACTAAGCATTTCAGTAAATAGGTCTGTATACAGATTTAGACTTTGAAAAAATAAACACTAGAAACAACCCTTGACCCTCGAGACTTTTAGTTATCCTAGATCCAATACACATGCGAACAATACAAACTGACGAATCTCCCTCTTCTTAATTTGTGGGTGAAAACAAATCTCAGAGTCCCTCAACTCGTAACCCTGTGAACATATGCTATGATTTCAATCTAGACTTTACAAATTTGTCATATATATGTACTGTATATATACGTACACACACAAAACACCTAATATGTTATCAGCTAGCCAACCCCACATTTTCATTCTTATGTCATCATCATTTCCCCTTTAATTAGGTGTCTCGGATTTCTCCGTTTATTGCCGAACAGCCCTTAGTGACATTCTGACGCATGTGATTGGCTTCTTTTCTTTCTTCTCGAGTAATACAAACCTTCGCTTTCGTGATCATTCTCTTCAAGATTCTTCCCATTGATTTATGTACGTCTGCATCTATACATCATGGTTTGTCATTGAATATAGTATATTATAATTATCTTATAACTAAATTATATCCTTGTAATCAATGATTGAAAGCAAAGTTTCTATATTGGGTTTGAAAGCAAAAGATGTTCGTTATGCCTCGAAGACTTGAAAAATTTTTCTGATCCATTGTTCATGTAAGCTCTATGTAAATAGGCAAATAAATATTAAATTAGGATACGTGTTCCCGTTAATCTTTCAAACGTCCTTGTATGGAATTTAATACCAGGCGTTCTTGCAATAGAACATTGACTCCATCATGCTTTTGGTACTTCAACTTGAAGGACATTAATGACATTTACAATTAGTTCCAAATATGATCGAGTCTTTCTTTCTCACAATCTATGTCATGTGTCACTACTACATCTCGACTTTCAGGTTAACGAAGATATTAACAACTGTACTATGATTTCATAGTTTTCTTCTTTCTCTCTCTCTCAATACACAGATGGTATGTATATACAGGTTAGGGTTTAATGTCGTAAAAGTAAAAACGAGCTCGTAAACTTTTTAAGTTGTACTCAATTGGTCAACTCAACTGTAAAGTAATATATAAAAAAAGTTTGAAAGTCTCATAAGTCAAATGTTTCAATTTAAATGCTAATACTGTGCTATGTTCGTGAATTGTGAAATAAGACTTGATTTTGAAAGTTATAACTGGTTAATTCAGATAAGTTTCGCATACATCAAGAAGTAATTATAAAATAGAAATGAAGATAAATAGAACAGTTGTATGGATGAGACGCTGATGGTTCGATCAATTTAGGGTCACTCGGACAAGATGTTACGTCATGTAATGAGAGATACAACAATGGTACTGGGTCCATGGGGATTATAGAGTGGCAATATCGTAACTTCGCGTTGTTAATAAAACTATACAATATTCATTAAAATAAATGAATTTAACAAAATAGTAAAGACCTTAGTAGAATAAATAAATTTGTCCAAATAGACGCTTTAAATGAGAAATGACTTTAGATGCCACAACAATATCTCTACTTACCTAGAAATAATGCAAAAAAAACATAATACTTAAATTTGTAATTATGTACATGCATATGTACATATGTACGCATTTTATTTCACAATAAAATAGGCTTCAAAGATTGTACAGTATAATATACCAGTTTTGTTAAATATATATCTTATAAAATTGGAAAATTTGTAGTATAGTAACTTTTGGTACCAACCTTCAAATGTTGAAATATAATTATCATTTCAAAAATTGCTACTCATCGGAAATAAAAATAAATTGTATCCGTAGAAACTTCAAATCCTTACAACATAAACTACAGTGAAAACTTCATTGAAACCCGGTATATCATTCCTATTTACACTTTTCCTTTCAATGCCAATTCACTAATGACCCGTTCCGTTTCGAACCATATGAGCCCATTATATTTGTTTCAAACATTACATACAAAATTCTTCATTTTAGCATTCACACGACATTGTTTTATTATGTACTAATCGTACAATCTATATATACCCTTAAATATATCTTTGAACCCGAAGACAACCTTTTTTTGTTGTTTTCGTTTTGTTTTATCTAAAAGTTGTGTTCTTGTTAAATGCGTATTCTCTAGTTATGACAGTAGGGATATATTATGGAAACATGGCGGGGCCATGGGGAAACCCAGAAACCAGACGTACCGTGATAGGTATGATATAGTAAGGATGGTAGCACAGGGCGCTGTAATGAATTGTATGGATATTGGATAAAAAAATGCGGAAATAAATGTGCTATATCTCAAGATCGAACTAGGGACTGGGACTTGGCACACCCATACATGCCGGCAATCAGAAGCTGGAACCTGTGCGTAACATCACTGCAAGTCAATTAATAAAAGACAAATTCCTGACACAAAGATTGTTTCAATGATCACTTTTATACGTTACTATACTGTAAATATAAAGTACAAGTAAAAAATAAATGATAAATGATTTGTAAGGTAAATAATTTATTAGATAACATTTCATAAATTATCAGTAATTAAATGCCAAAGGTTGATAATTGTAATTTTTGATTCGTATTCAATTTTTTTCAAAATGTTATTTAAGAAAGTTTTCTATACTCCATCTAAGAGTAATATATTGACATATATGCTCTATCATTTCTTCTATACCAGAATGGAGAAAATAAAACGTTCTTATAAATAAACTTACTTATACCAGTAGTCATTAAAGTCTTACTTTATTTTATTATTTTATTTTTATGTGCATGCCTGTGCTTAAAAACAACCTCTAGAAAGTAAACTACTATTGAAAGGCAGGTATAGAATAATTGGAATTCGTCAAACTTTGGAATCAGGAAGCTAATTTACTCTATTAACTATTCTCCCATCTATGTATTATATTTATATTCAGAACAACCAGGAGTATTTTTAGGTATGTAGGTACTTATCTAGACCCACCTAAAACATGTTCCGATGACAGATTTCTATATTTTAAAAAACACCAGGAATGAAAATCCAAGGACATTCTTTCTTATAGGCTTCCCAATCTTTACCATATTTTTCAGCGCATTTTTCAGTATCACGTTTAGCTCTTTGTAAAATCATACAGAAAAAGAAGGTGGGATAAAAATAAGGTAACGGAGAATTAAAACCAGTGTTTAAAGCCCAACATAAGTTTTGGGTGAAATCAGCCGTGTAATGAGCTTTACGAGCATATCTGTACCAGCCATCAACTAATAAAGTACCGCCGTTCTTACATTTAATGTAACGAGGGTTTTCTAACCATTGGTAAGGGAGTTGAGGGAAGGTTTTGCGGACTTTAAATGTGCCCGCAATTTGACGGCGGAAGGAGTTCTTTTGGCCGTTTGTGGTGTCGAAGAAGAAATAGGCTGTGAGAATTAAGGCAGTAAGGAATAAGTTAGCGACAAAAGAGTGATGGTACTCCGAGGGATCATGACTAACAAGATAGAGAGTGTTGTAGCAGTAAGTGAATGGAACTCCAGCAATATTCCAAAAGATAAGCATAAATCCAAATTTTTCGTAGAAAATGTCCCATGAAGGAGTTATGAGATCTTCACCTTTGCAACAAGAGTTGGCATATAACCAAGTACCCAAAAGACCATATATCAACTGGAAGGAAACAAAGCCATACTGTTCATATTGCTTAAAAATAGCACCAATTGAAAGAAAGTAAAGGGTGTACCAAGGAAGACGTACTTCGAAAAACATCTTGAGATCGAGGGTTTTGCCAATTCGAGGGTAAAGCGGGGCACCCATGAAGAAATCGTAAAAAAAATTGCCAGTCATTCTTACTGCTGTTCCTTGAATTAAAGCTCGGAAATATACAAAGAATGAAAAGAGGAATCCACTGATGATGGCAACAGTCATGATCTCACCAAATCTGTCAATGATGGTGGAAAGCTTGAAAATTCCTGTAAAATTTAAAACAAGGGCGACAAATGTTGAAAAGTAAAAGGATGGAACAGCATTGCAATAATAATCAAGTCCTTGGTTATTATTTTGAGGGACAGGGGTGCCTTTAGTCCAGAGACCACCAGGGAGGTTGACATAGTTAAAAGCTTGGAATAGCAAGAAGCCCCATTCAATCTTCCAAGCTGTCCAAGTAGGATACGCACTTTCCATAAAATAACCTTGCAATCTCTCACCAAACTCCAAATATGATTCACCAGGGTTTCTTCCAAAAAACTGACAGCCATGATATTTGAAACTAAAGAACATATACCACATGAGAGCGGGAAAGCCAATCATCATACATGTCACACCAACTGGACCTCCAAATTCGTATTGGAAAGTCCCATGCTGTGCAGTGGGATCAAACACCCTAACCTTCCGTGGAGGTTCATCTTTAAGTCGAACAATATCAGCCTTATATTCTGTAGCCGTTGGCATGATGATGATAATGATGGGAATTTAATGGACCAATATAAGAAAAGGAGAAAGAGGTAAAACAAAGAGGGAGGCATACGAGGCATTTATTTTTTTTAATGTGCATACACAAAAGGTACGGATTTTTTTGGTATTCTTCCCATCATTCCTCGATTGGGTGTTTGTGTTTTTTCACTTGATTTATCATTACATCTAGAACTCTGTAATCTCGCGTGAATTTCTTAAGCAGACCATGAAATTTATTTCAATACAATATTTATTTTCTACCAGCTCCATATACTATCATGGTAACTTGTATTAAATAAGAATAGCCGATGATTATAGTCCCTATTCGTCATCGATTCTGTTAGACAAGTCCTTCTTTTTCGTTTTATCTCAGAATTATTCTTGTTGCACATATATACTCTACATAGACAATACAGGATGGGATGTATTATGGATACAGGGCAAGGCCATGGGGGATCCAGAAACCAAATGTACCGTGGTATTTATGATATAGTAAGAGTGTTAACGCAGGGCGTTGTAATAGAATTTATAGATTTTGAGTGGAAAAGGCCAAAATAGACGTGTTTTATATCAAGTTTAAACCAGGTACTGGGATTAGGCACACCCGCATAAGCCGGCAATTGGAGATTGAAACCTGTGCGTATTACCAGTGTCTTCAAACGTTTGCAAGCTAAACTATACCCTAACCCATTGTTTTTGTTTACATTTTCTCTATTTTCCCGTGTATTATTTAAGTTCGCCTACTTTTAACATTATTAATTTTCAAGGAACCTTTGTCTCTAATTCGCGAATTATTATTATAGTTATCTTACAATCTTTTTGTCTTTCACTTACGAAATGGCAAATCTTACTCGATCAAGAGGTATTAGACCACCTTCTACCGTTCACGGACCACCAAGATGGAAATCAACACAACGCGCTAGTGCCCCTCCACCACTATCGCATGTGACGCGTGGAGAGTTTGTACCAACGACATTAACAACTTCAACTACAGAAGATGGTTCACATATAAGAGTGGCGTTAAGGTGTCGTGCCAGGAATCATAAAGAAATTCAAGAGAAATCACCGGTCGTTATTAGTGTGCCAACATCATCTGAAATGATTGCAACTCATAATGGAGTGAAAAAGACATATAGCTTGGATCATACTTTTGGTGCAGACGCTGATCAAAAAAAGGTGTATGATCATGTGGTCGAGCCTATGGTATCAGAAGTATTGGAGGGTTATAATTGTACTGTGTTGGCATACGGTCAAACTGGAAGTGGTAAAACATATACAATGACGGGATCGCATAAGGAACCAGGTATTGTGCCGAGAGTATTAAAAACTATTTTTGAAGCTATGGAAGGTAAAGAGTTTGCAGTGAGGTGTGGACTACAAGAGATATACAATGAATCGCTAAGGGATCTTTTGAACGATTCAACTGGACGAGCAGAGTCGGTTTTTGTGGCAGATGTTCAGAGCGCGTTAGATTTATTACAAGAAGGTCTTAGTCGGCGGCAGGTTGCTGAAACAAAAATGAATAGTTATTCAAGTCGTTCACATACGATTTTCAGTATAACAATATATGCTAACTCTAACCAGGATGCTGCTCAAGTGTCAAAGATCAACTTGGTAGATTTGGCAGGATCTGAAAATATTGGAAAATCAGGAGCTGGAAATGCGCGAGCTCGTGAAGCTGGTATAATAAATCAATCGTTACTGACATTGGGTAGAGTTATTAATTCACTTGTAGAGAAATCAGCACATGTGCCTTATAGAGAATCAAAACTTACAACACTTTTACAAGAATCGTTAGGTGGTGCGACAAAGACTTGTATTATTGCCACTGTCTCACCTGCTCAAGCAAATATTGAAGAAACACTGAGTACGTTGGACTACGCAAGTAAGGCTAAAAGCATAAAGAACAAACCTCAATCAATTTCTTTAAATGCAATTCCGAAAGATAAACTATTTCAAACATGGGCCAGAGAAGCTTCTGCATTGCAGAAAGATTTAAAAGCTACGAGGAGACGGATGGGTGTATATTTAGAAGAAGCAGAGCATGAAAGGATTTTAAATGATGCAGCAGAAGCTAAAGTAAGAATTGAAGAAGAAAGTCTTTCTGCCATCAAAGCCAAAGCTGAAGCTGAGGAATCCAGAGTGAAACTTGAACGGTTTGAGAAAGAAATTGAAGAATTGCAGTCAAGTTATGAGGCCAGAATTCAATCTAAAGTTAAAGAAATCAACAACTTAAAAAGCGAACAAAATGAATTATTGCAATCAAAGGATGCTGAGATTAGCAAATTAAAACAAGCGATACAAGAGCAACAAAAAATGACCAAGCAAGAACGTGAACTTCGACAAGAGTTTGAACGTGAAGCTAAACTTCATTACTCTGAGAAACGGCGTGCAGTAACTGAACAAACATTTACGGCAAACAAACTCGACAAAGTTCTCAACACCCTCCACGAAACCGATATATTTTCACCCAATGCAAAATTTATGGAGTCTCTTTTTAGTCATTTCAAACAAGGGGTATCAGAATACAGTTCTCAACTCAAATCAGGTATAGTTGATCAAATACAAACACTTATCAACGAACCTCTAGTTTCTTCTTCACCAATTTGTAATGAAAACAAAGAAAATGAAACTGAACAAGAAAGTGATGAAGGTACTTCTTTAGAAAGTTCACCAATCCCTGAGACCCCAACACGCAAAATGGGCTTAGGACTACATAGAAGAAAATACCATGGGGTAACAAAAAGATCAGTATCAAAAGGATCCACATTGTTGATTAGCAGTGTTAAAAAACGAAAAATGGCTGCTTCTGATGAGTAAAATAACTATGTGAAGACCTATGACGATTATAATGATTTTTTTTTATTTATTAGTTTTGATTTTGCTCTATTGTAAATTCATTTCATTTTATGATTATTAAAATATATAACTACCTACCCTACTCACCTACCTTCCTGCCTATATATATAAGTGTGTATAGATACAGTATTATTTTTTAATGACTTATGGATATCTTTTTATTAATATGAAACGAAGTTTGTCAGTTTGAATATTGTTGATATGTGAAGATATATTTTTATTTTTTTAATATTGTGTTTTCAGAATTATGTTTATACAAATAAATATTAAAATAATTAATAATTTTTAGCATGTTTACATACATTGTATTATTTGCTTTATTTACTTATCGTAGAAGGTAACTTATTTAATCAGATATAGAAGTTGCAATCGTGTAAATGTGTCGAGACACAGCGTAAGTTGTCACAAAAATTAAAACTAATATCAGCAACTTCCATGTACATAGAAGCAATTATATATAAATTAAAAGGTTATATATATATATATATATATATATATATATATTTAGACCCTATACTCCAAATTTTGGTTATTTGATTGATACTGCTTAATGTTTCAATAGTCATTGACCATAAATTAGAGTACGTGCTTGTTTATCACAATAGCGTCAATTGGGTATTATCACAGAGAAAAATGAAATTTTAATTTTTTTGAATTTGATTTTGTTTTCTACCATTGTTGTCACATGACATAAACAAGGCTGCTTTTTGTTCAACCTCCAAGCATCCTTTTTTTTCTTCTCTTTCTTCTCTTTCTTCTTTCCCTTCCTTGTACTACACAAACTACAAACCTACCACATTCATAACCAAAACATTGAAAAATAACAATGGCTACGAATGCACAATCCTATAAGGACCGAGAATTTCTTGCCGTAATTGGTGACGAAGACTCAGTTACCGGACTTCTTCTTGCAGGTATTGGTCATGTACGTGATGAAGGAGAAGGAATTCAAAAGAACTTTTTTGTTGTTGATGGTAAAACAGATAATGAAGAAATTGAACGCAAATTTGTGGAATATACTACGAAAAGAAAGGATATCGCAGTGTTGTTGATTAATCAGCATGTGGCTGATAAGATTAGAGCTCGTGTGGATACTTATACGCAAGCTTTCCCAGCTATTTTGGAAATTCCATCAAAGGAACATCCATACGGTATGTTATTGTTTAATTTTTTTTTTATTATTTTTACGGTACTCGTTAATTTCATAGTTGTGCTAACTTTTTTTGTTATTTTTTAGACCCTGAAAAGGATTCAGTTTTGAGAAGAGTTAGAAGATTGTTTGGAGAGTAAAATGTACAATCGTAATATAAACAAACGAGATCCAAAAAAAACCAATTAATAAAATAAAAAAGCCTTTCACGACAAACTCCATCAATATTGTTATTGTATACTCAATTACTTGCATATCTATTATTACCGAAACAAACACTACCACTACCACTATATAAATTCCTGTTACAATATAAGTCTTATATTTTAATAGACGATAATTGCAGAAGATTTGCACGTATATATTTGTAACTTAATCTAAACGTGCATACTACAGGTAGGTAGGAAATATACATGACAAAGATATACAACAGGAAAAAAGAATAAAAAAAGAAAATGATGCTTGCATGATATAATCTGATTCATGACAGTTGATTAACCTTGAAATATTTTCATTATATACTAATAATATTCTATCAACAAAATTATTATGAATATATGGGTGTATCCGCATAGATACAAATATATATGTATTATGTTCCTAGTAGGGCGTATAGAACAAAGCGATTAAAGCTCAACGTCATCAAGTTCACTCGTATCATGAGAATTCTTTTCGGCTTCACCTGTAGTTGAATCCTCTTCCTTTGCAGATTCTTCGTCTTTGGATGGTTTCTCGACAGAAGTTTCATCTACATCAACTTTATCTCCATTGTCAGATGTGCTTTCTTGATTTTCTCCAACAACTTCAGGAACATCGGTAGAACTGCCATCCTGAACAGTCGATTGTTCCATTGAAGACTCAGTAGTTTCTTCAGGGATTGTTGAGTCTGGAACTTCTTTCGACGGTTCACCCGATTTTTCAGCAGTTGATTCGTCCGAACCTTTCTCTACCTCCTCAGCAATGGGTTCTTCTTTCGAAGGATCATCTTCATTTTTAGTAGTTCGTTCTTCCTCCAAAGTGTCAGTGGTAGTTTCATCCACAGTAGACTCCTCTACCTTCGTCTCAGAAACTTCTTCTGAAGATTCATTCGGCTTTTCAGTATTCAAATCTTCATTCTTGGTTTCAGAAGCTTGTTCTACAGATTCAGTAGACGACTCTTCGAGAGTTTCAGCTTTCGGAGCTTGTTCCTTATGACTATCTTCTTCAGGTGCTTCCACTGGTTTAGTGGAATTTTCTAAAGGGGTTTCTCGGATGTTCGTGCTATTTTCGATTTGATGATCTTTCTCTTCAGGGATAGCTTGGAATTGATTTTCTGCAGCAGTTTCCTCCTTCTCATCCACCTCAGGTACTTGATAAGGAACCATTCCCATTCCTTGTGATACAGGGGTATGCTTTACAGGTGCGTCAATTATTTCCGAAACAGCACGTCTATGGCTCGAAGACTCTGAACTCGTAGTAGGTGCACGCGATCTTTGAACTGGAGGTCGAAGCTTTGGATCAGCATCTAAATAATATGCACGAACACTAACCAATCGCCTTTCTGCCTCACATGCCTTAATCCATTCCGGACGAACAACTGGAATATTCATCTTAACAGCACGCTCCCATTGGTTACCCTCACCTTTCGTACATACAAAATGTGTCGTGTCGAGTTTGACTTGAGTTTGAAGTGGCTTAGCACCAATATTTTTAACGGTTCGTTCAAGATCTGCTCTATCAATGTCGGTATCTTCAATGGTTCCCAAACAAAGCGTGATACCTGTAAGATCTGTCATTTTATGGGTTTTGACCTCAACTCGATCAGAACGATAGGTACCTGCCGTAGTTTCTAGCACCAACTCCATTGTATAACTGGTATCAATTGCCAAACTTGACAATTTAATAGCTGTTCTATTTAATGGATTAGGAATTACCCCAAATTTAGATCCATTCTTATACAGAGTCAAACTGATAACATCCGCTGTAGCAACATCGATCTTATCCCATTCCAAAACTGCACTAGTCTCGGTTACATTTCTTACTCTTAATTCTGGTTTCTTCGGTGTATTTTTACCAAAAGTATTCAAAATTAATTCCTGAATATTCATAAAATCTTGTTGATCCTTTAATTCCAACTCTTCATCTCTTTCACATGAAATCTTTACTATAGATCCAGCTTTGACATCTTTAGGTAACAAAATGGTCGGAAACTCAATCAAATAATGTTCTTTCGTAAGAAGCATGGCCAGCGAGGCTTCCAGCTTACCAACGGTCAATGAGACTTCAACCATTTTAAATAATTATTCAATTGAAGTTCTTTGCTTAGAGAGTTTAACAATCAGGAGCAGAAAGGTGAAGTGTGAGAACGTGTCAAAACAAAACAAAACAAAAAATTATAATAAAAAAAAATGACTTCAGACAAAAACCCACATCATGAAAATTGGCAAAACAAAAAATGGACGAGTCCGGAATCGAACCGGAGACCTTTCGCATGCAAAGCGAACGCGATAACCCCTACACTACACGCCCAATTATTAGTGTAAAATTATTCGCAAATATAAAATGTGACATCTTTAATGCATACCCAATTGCACCTTTTAACAGAAATGTGTATTTTCATGTAGTTTAAATTGAGCTACTTTGTATTTTCAAACCAGACCCCTGTGGTCTGGTCGGTAGCTGCTCGCGCACAATTGAGTGGAGTCTCGGGTTCGAGCCCGTCCTGAGTCGGTTTGTAATGGTTTTTCCCCTGGGAAGGGTAACCCTCCACATCTGGGCGTAATGAGATTGCCCGCGACGGATGAACAGGTTTTCCCATTGCACGTGCATCGGTTAAGAGTAACCGATCCG
>JAJMJJ010000082.1:0-52219 GCA_030568955.1 Geotrichum siamense (nom. inval.) | reverse complement strand
CACAGAAGAGAATTGTGACATAGACAGAGAAACCAAGACCAATGAACTCGGCAGATCCCCAAGGCAAAGGATGAGGAGCAGCGGTATTAGGACATAGAGAGTAGTAACCAGTTTCAGGCATGTTGAGACAAGCACCAGAACCACCAGCCCACTTTTGGAAACCAGACTTAACAAGCTTAATACCGATTAAAAGAATGACAGGACCAGTAACAATGGGAGGGAAAATCTTTCTAAGAGCTTTAGCGGGCATGAAAGAAAGGGCAATTTCAACGAGACCACAAAGAGCCGAAGTACCGATAATAGCACCGTATCCATCAGGACAAGGAAGTTCATTTCCATCAGAGTCAGTAGGACACTTTCCGTTGGCGTACATTTGAGGAAGAGCACCATTAATAATGGTGATGGTAGCAAATGAAGTACCGACAACGGAAACGAGGCCAGTACCGATATAGTATTTAGTGAAGGGAATATGGAATCTTGAAATTTGAATCATTGAAAGGAGACCACAAGTAATAAGAGAGGCTGAAACAAGATATTGAATTGTCGCAGTTTCGGCATTAATGGCAGTACCGACAATCAAAGGAGGAGTGACGATACCAGCCAACATGGCCAATGCGTGTTGAAGACCAAGAACTGCACCAAGAGCAATGGGCATTGAACCGTGTAAGGGGAAGAAAGGTTGAACAACATGCTTCTTTTTCATAAAAGGGAGTTCGGGTCTAAACAAATGGCCGTAGTTATAATCTCCCAAAAGACCTTCTTTGGTTGTAAACTTTCTATAGACACGTAAACCAAGAGCTTTAAAGTCGAATCGCTTTTTGCTTGGTGTTGCAACGGGCGCATCAATGGTTTCGTCACTAGTGACGGGATATTGTGACTTGTCTTCTTCCATTATGTATGTGTGAGGATAGTGCACGAATAAAATAAAAATGTAAGTTCAGAAACTTATTTGAAATTGTATGAAGAATATAATGAAAGAAAGAAAGAAAGAAAAAAAAAAAAGAAGGATAAAATTAAAGACAATTGAATGGTTTAAATACTTTAACGATGTGAGTGGACTGCTGATTTCCTTAGTCTCTCGATAAGATATGTAAAAAGAAAAAAAAAATCATAATCGTCTGTCTCAGCAAAGGAATTTGGATTCAAAAAAAAAACTATCGTAAATGAGCCGGAGTAATCTATGACGGAATGGCGATCCCAATCCACTTTTGAACCATTTAAATGGTAGGCTTGGCATTAATTCTTAAAAACGTCTTCCGCAGTCAGGGATTCAATCACTTCACTTTCCCAGTAGTAATACTAAATACATAGTAGTTATTACTCATAGTATTAGATGATTCGGTGATTACTTTTGATATGTACACTTGTATAAGCCACGCCATACTAATATCGTCCCTGATACTTTGACATATCCAAAGTTACAATAAGGCTTATATGTGTCGGAACAACTAAAATTTTCACGATCATGAAGCAAGAAAAGAAAGCAAAAATATCAATCCATTTTGACGATTAAAATTCCTTTGTTGGATATGCGTAAAAAGCATAACAACCCGAACAAGACTAAAAGAGCAAAACCTTATGCCACAATCGAAATCGAAAAAAAAAAAAAATGGTTATCTCTTAACCACATCGTACTTTAAAACTGAACTTCACAACGTTGCCAAGATGTATGAAGCATAAACTTTCTTTCCCTGTCATGTAGGTTTCATTCAACTACTCCATCGTCGTGATCTTCTCTGGATTTACTACTATATATATAAGGGATGTTTTCCCTTTCTCCTCCTTACCCATTTATTGTGCATATTCTGAAATTGGGACTTACCCTTATATTCCATGCAGCCTTAGTTCAAATCTTTAATTTAAAGTCTATTTTGCTTAGTACTAAATTAGGACAGATCCAACCGTAACATTGAAAAATTATGATTATGTAATATACTTTCATAGTGCCATATACCCTCCTTTTTTCTTTCTTTCGTATTCATTCTTAGATGTCCTGCTATATACTTAGTATAGTATTAATTTGAATGAAATAGTTTTTAAGTAAAAAAACTTAAAAACTATGCTTTTGATCTAACCTTTTTGTTATGTATGTCCCTACTTATATACATAGATGAAAACCAATTGACTGTTCAAGTACAGTATAGTATTCTATTCTATGCACATGTAATCTAGTCCTTACACATATAATTCACCTATTGTTTTTAGACAACAGTTATCACAATTGATTTTCTCTCTAAATAACATATACATATCATTCGATAATATATGAAGTATTTATTCTTTAAAAAAAAGAGCAAAAAGATCAATTGTCAAAACAAAAAAGAATTCTAGAGTAAACAAATCAATATTATATTCGTAACAAAACTAAGTTACACAAAAAAAAAAGTAAACTATACATCTACAATAATAATTAAAAAAAACAACAACAATAATTTAAGACAGGAATTTAACAACAAAAAAAAAAACTATAAAAACAGATAATTTGTGTTGTGGAGATGATGCCAATTTTTTTTGTCTTTTAAGCCGCCTTAGCAGTCTTTTCAGTATCGATTTCTTGAGTTTCAGTTTCAGGGGAGACACCATCAACTTCATCTTCAAGAACATCATCTTCATCAAATTCTTGAGGAATAAACAAGTTCATAAGCAATGAAACAAAACCAGCAACAGCAAAACCAGTTTCAAGAACAAGTTCAATGGCATCCATAAGACCACGGAGACCAGTGTTACTACCTTCATAAGTGAAGAAGTAACTGAACCAGGTAGGAACCATCAAGGCACCGAAACCAAAGACCAAGGCGCAAGTAAGAACAAATCTATCACGTCTGGTAAAAGGAGTGGTTGAAATAATACGTAAACCAGAAGCTGCGACGGAAGCGAAAAGGAAAGTGGTCATGCCACCAAGAACAGAATTGGGGATAGAGACAAGGGCGGCAGCAAACTTGGAGAAGATACCCATAACGATAAGGTAAAAGCAACACCAGTAACCGACCATTCTGTTGGCACACTTGGTAAGAGAAATAACACCATTATTTTGGGCGAAAGTAGACATAGGCATAAGAGTCATAAGACCGGCGAAGATACCGTTAAGACCATCAGCAAGAATACCACCTTGGATACGAGACTCATACTCAGGACCCTCGACGGGAAGACGAGAGACATCACAAGTAGCAGTAACATCACCAATAGCTTCCATCATACAAACAACGTAGACAGCAAGCATTGGTAACACGGCCGGACCATAAATGGAAAGTTTGAAAGTATGAACCCAAATGAAGGTAACAGCGGGAGCAATATCAATACTATCAGAAGAGAAGTAACCACAAGCAGCAGCAATGATACAACCGACCAAAAGACCAATAATGACGGCACAAGAACGCATAATAGGAGCACCCCACTTTTCACAAACACAAATAGTAACAAAAACAGAGAAACCAAGACCAATAAATTCAGCGGAACCCCAAGGCAAGGGACGAGGAGCATCGGTGTTAGGACACATAGAGTAGTAACCAGTTTCAGGACGATCCATACAATCACCAGAACCACCACACCAATCTTCAAAACCGGAAGCAATCAAATCAGCACCAATAAGCAAAACGACAGGACCGGTGACAATGGGTGGGAACATTCTTTGAAGCATTTTAGGTGGGATGAAAGAAAGGGCAACTTCGAGGAGACCACAAAGCGCGGAAGTACCAATGATAGCACCGTATCCGTCAGGACAAGGAAGTTCATTTCCATCAGAGTCAGTAGGACACTTTCCGTTAGCGTACATTTGGGGGATGGCAGCAGAAACAATTGAAATGGTAGCAAACGAAGTACCGACAAGGGAGACAAGACCAGTTCCAATGTAGTACTTTGTAAATGGAATGTGAAATCTAGAAATTTGAATCATAGAAAGGAAACCGGTTGCGATAAGAGAAACTGAGACAAGATATTGAGTAGTAATTGTGTCAAGGTTGGCAACAGAAGAAACAATAAGTGCTGGGGTAATCAAACCTGCAAGCATAGCAAGAGCGTGTTGAAGACCGAGAATTGCTCCGAGAACCAAAGGCATTGAACCATTAAGAGGGAAGAATGGTTGGAATTGCTTCTTTTGCTTCACAAAAGGAATCTTGGGGGTGAAAAGGAAAGCATAGTTGTAGTCACCGATGATACCTTCTCTAGTGGTGAACTTGGCCCAAGTACGTTTACCGATTGCTTTAACGTCGATACGAAACTTCTTTTTTGGTTGGTCGGGGAGAGATTGATTGGTAACGAACTCATCAACTTCCGAAGAAGCAGAAGGGACTTTAGTTTCTTGAATGGGGGACTCCATTTTTAAAAATCAAGAGTTTATAATGTTGATAATGCAAGTAAATTATGAAAGAAAAAAAGGGAAAGAAAGAAGGAAATTTTCTAACGGGCAGGTTTATCTTTATTTATATCTGTTGAAATAGGAAAAACTAAGTAAGTATAGTTTCTTTTATCGATTGTAGGCACATTACATTTGCCTCGCGGTAGAATTGAGGTGAGCTACAAGATCTGCTACTGTGAAAAAAAAAAACGTACATCTTTAACTTCCGTCTGATTTTAAATAAGTTACATCATCAACTTGTACATCGCTGAGTAAGACAATGGTTAAAGGGAAAAGTTAGGTTATCGGATCTTGTCTTGGCTTCACTTGGCACCCACAGAAATTAATATCCTTGGTTAAAAATTGGTTAAAACAACTCAATGATAACCACACTTATCCAATTTTTTACATAATCGGAATTGCAGATAACTTACTTTTTTTTAATCGGTGTAATTGAGATGTGGGTTGCCTACTGCATATGCTTAAGGTGCATTAGAGGTATTCTGACAAATAGGAAGAATCGATAAGAGTGTAGGTTGCGGTGATGACCGAAAAATTAAATTGGCTAGTTGATAGTACCACGATGGAACTACATTACCGTAATGATGATGGATTAACTTTCTTTTTTCTAATGCTTTTTTCTTACTTTACAATGGCCGACAAGACTTATCATTATCGATTATCATTGGTTGCGGCAGCAGTCACACACTATCACATAGTACTTGTGTCATAACATCAATTCTACACCTACTGTGTGTGTTTGATAGTGATTGTACTATATGGTGATGGGGGCAGAGGTAGAAAATATATTCAAACCGGGTTGAGCACTTGAAATGATGCGCAAAATGCACTTCGAGTCGCCTCAATTTGTTTTTATTACATTCCAATATTAGAATACATATCACTTCCCAGCTTGAACAGGTTGGTTTTCTATTTCAATCAATTGATTGATCATATATATTTGCTACATAAGTTGATTTTGTACATGCCAAAAGCAGTTGTTGTAGGACGACTTTTTCTTCTTTGCTTCCTCCGTGTTTTAGATGATTGTACGAATGGGGAGAAAGACCTCATCTGATTACTGCTACCTAGCAATACGAAAGATGCTGATTAGTTTGTACTTGATGTCTCTCATGACAACTGATAGATCCAACTTATTGATGTTCTTGTGCTTAATACTCTCTTTTCTTATGTAAACATCTACAGTCAACTTTCTCCCTCCCTCTGTACGATGTGTACACAATGTATTTACCATGTATGCATTATTAATACATGCATTCATCACAGATTGAAAGAGCTGAAGCCTCTCGGAAAGACCCAGTACAGTAATTTATTTTTCCTTTTAAAATTTTTCTGCAGGTCAGTGTTGAGTGACACTAAACTGTATTGGGAACAATAGTCACTTTATTGGCAGTACCAGAAAAGAAACAGACACAATTTTTTCTCTGCCACCACATGTACATAATATAGAATTTTTTTTTTTTGGTTTCTTCATATGAAAAAGGGATGATGAAATTAAAAGGGATGGAATACCTTAAAATATTTCATTTCATTCTTCAAAAAGTTGATTTGGGAACCTCAATTGGAAGTCGTAATGTTTTCATCCAACATTTATTACCGTTTGTAGCAGTATGTGTAGTTTTAGTAGTAGACAACATAATTTAATTGTTCATCAAATTTAAGCTTCTGATCTAGATAACGGTGGGACCTAAATATAGCGTTGTCAGAATGTACCCTATAGTTGGTAAAAGCAGATATATAATAAAGAACCATTTTCTACATAGTCAAATCATTCATAGGTGGCTTGAATAAATATTATGTATATCTTTCAAATGGTTCTGTAGTTGACAAACAAACAAAAGAATCAAAAAAAAAACAACTTTTTCTATAAAAATAAAGTTTTCTAGAAAGCTTCCTATTTAGAATATAGTTTACGCGGTGAAGATGAAAATTACTTCATCTAGTACTGAGCTCAAAGCAGAAAAAATTTATACAACGTATATGCATGTGTATATTATTTTAGCTAGAATTCATCTCTTCGCAAATTGTATTACGTGTGTGTAAAATTTTTTTTTACTCACATAATTGTAAATACGTCGGAGAATAGCGTAGTACATGTAGCTTTTGAATGTAGAATATATCAGTTGAAAAAAAAAAAAAAAAAAAAAAAAAAACTTTTTGGGAGGAAAGAAAGAGTTTTTGCTTTGGCTGTCTAGAGACTTAACTACATTAAGCAGGATCCAAGTTCCAGACATAAACAACATAGCAAAATAAAGCTAAAACAACAAAACACAAATGTAGAAACGACTACCCGATGATTATAATAACATATAGCAAATGCTAGCAATGGTGTCATGGTTTGAAAACTATTGTAGAGTTGATTTTCAATTGTAGAACATTCCCATCAGTTAGCGACAATAATCGTTATCAGCGGGGCGTTGAACAAAGCGATCATTGATATGAAAAAAATAATGTTAGTACACACAGCTAAATAGGCTGACTATTGCTTGTACAAATTTTGTTTTAAGTTAAAATTTGAATTTACCAAAAGATGTGTAATCGATAATCAATTGACTGTTGTCCTATTATAGTATGTTATACAGACATCCATAACGCATGCTATGCATAAAAAAATAAACGCCAATCTGTCGCGTGATACCACTATTTTCTTTGTGTTCCACACACTTTTACTACTGGGACGTGTGAAGACAACACACATTATGCTATGTAGAGCTCTATATGCGGTAAATTATAATTTTTGTAGGATTGCAAACTACATGGAGTGATCACTACATACCAAGGTACGTAGTCCATACTTACGACGTAGGTAGTTTTTTTATTTGGCTACGTTGTTTATGTAATTTTACGTATAAAACTTTTGAGTGCTAAGAAATCCGAAAATTATTGGTTTAGCTAGGTATATATGTACTATGTATGTACTAACCCAGGCAAGTAATATATGTTGCAACCATTGTGTCGAGTTTCAATTTTGGTGCTGCTGTTATATGCACATACCTCCATTCCTTTGTTTCTTATTTTTTTTTTAAACTCCAAAAATAAATCCGAAAATGAAATCACATTACAATCGACATAAATGTGGGGGGTCTGCGTACTGAATACAATACAAAACTCAGTTTCATGGATGCATCGAAATAACAACTCTTGATTACCATGTTCTCACAAGCCCATGTGTATATATAATAACACATGCTCAAAATATAAGGTGACAACAACAAAGCAACGTTCGATCTAGCCCTTAAAATAGAATAACATTGTATCCATTTGTACACTTGTAAATAACAACAGAATGAATTAAGTTAGCTCCGGACATGTCCATCTTTTTTTTTTCTTTTTGAAAAGAAATGACTTGAATCTTAAACCCTCCTACGCATTTTTCAGAACATGGTGGAGTGGTCAACAAGCCTATACTATGTACCACATTTTCATGAGGAGATCAAATCTTGTATGCACACATACTGCTCCACAATTGTGCGTAATTTGTTTTTTATTTCAAAAAAAAAAAAAAAAAAAAATTATTGAGCTGGAACTTACCGAAACCTTTCGGAGAGTTCCATCTACATCAGCCCTTTTTTGTTTTATTATTATTTTTTTTTTAAAAGTCTAGACTTTTTTTTGGACAATCTTATCATGGGGGATAGATTACTCCAAATTAACATCGTCATTTCCTTTCTAGAATAAAATGTCTATTCTACACGAGGGTATTTGTTGATTTGCTACTAGTACGTAAGCACTGGAAGACACAGTCGATATGTTTGTTCTTCATATTTTGTGTATGTATATACCGCTAGAATTCTGTGCATTCCCGTACCAATTGTATATCTCTCCCCTATCTCTACCATATTGATCAACATAATCACTCGGCAATACTTATAAAAATAAAAACAGACTTGGGAAATTACAGATGTTTTATCATTTCATGGCCGAGAAAGACCCTTAGTTTCCTACTTCTTAGTCTTGGAGTCCATATTTTTCTTAACACATATTAGCGAAATTTCTAACTGATTCCTACTAAAATTTCCTTCTGATCATTATCAGAACATTATCATTAATTTAAACTAATTTTTTTTAATAGAATAGTAGTATGATATTAAATTGTTATGTACGAATTGTTTTATCATCTTATTCCCATGTTTCGGGTGCTAAGTCCAAGTATCATTTCGTTGATCTCAGCCTGATGTTTCTTTATGAGATTAAAATTTTAATACAGGCTAAGATCCTGCTTACCTTTTTTTTTTTTTTTTTTTTTTTTTTTTAAAGAACAAAATACACAAGGTTGAGAAGTAGATTTAGTCAACGCTCTTAAGGAAAACAAGGTAGTACACAAATAATTAATCAAAAATGCATTACCTTGTAAGTTGTATCCCGATAGATTGGCCATGGCTCTAGCAATCACGGGAACGCTCTTTGTGTTTTAACAGAACAAGGGACAATTAATTTTCTTCTTTAAACAGTAACATGAATTCATAGAAAAAAAAAAACAAGTAACAGCAACAACAACGGTGAACATGTTAGCTGTTTTGGTTCTGGTTGATTTATTTACAATCTAAAGGCACAATTTGATGTGGTAATTTTTGAAATGTTTATTTTATTTATTTTTGTAAAAATATATCTGGATTACAAAGTTTACATAATACGGCATGAAATTCATCTTGGATGGGTTTATTTATTTATGAATATGCCATTTTTGTTCTAGTTGTTGGGTTGTTGCATACGATACATACTTAATTATAGTTTTCGAGCTAACCAACAATGCTGAATACAAAAACCTTTTGTGGGAATTCATGTCATATACGCATAAAAGAAGTAATTCTTATTTAAATATAAAATAGTTTAACTATATTTATTTTACAAATCTTCCTATATAAAAAATAAATGATAATAAGAAACAATAAAAGTTGGTAAATTTTCATACATATGTTTGTAACAAGTACAATCTACTAATTACTTAAATTTTAACATAGAGCATATTTACATTTGTTCACGTAAAAAATATTAAAACAAGAATCTTTTTTATTATGTTTATTTTCTCGTTCTTGCATGATAATGGGTAGAATATTAAGAAAAAATTATAATACATGGAATAATGTTTTTTTTTATTGTAGATAAATAATAATATTAAAATGTTAAACAAGTGAATAGGTCAGTTATAGATCTTGAAAGACCAAACGAGTACAAAAGCTGAAAGAAGTACTTTTTTTTTTTGATTTCTTACTTTCTTTACTAGTACTTAACTTTTGGTAACTTAAAAAAGCTATCCACACCTTTTTTTTAATAACTTTGTGATACATTTTCTTTTTCTCAAACAAAAAAATGCCTTTAATGAAAGATGGTTATGTTCCCTATAATCGCAGCCAGAACGCTATGGGTCGGACCCAAACTGATTTTGTAATTCGATTCAGATACGAAGATGAAGAACCCGACAGAGTCACACGTTACTCCAACCACAACACCAGATCTGCTACATTAAATCTACCACTCCGAGTCAGAAAGCGAATAGCATATGTCGAAGAAATTACTCGAGAATATCAAGAAATGGAAGCAAGGAATAATAATAACGAAGAAGAAGAGGATGATGACTCTTCAGAAATAAGTGAAATGTCTGTTTATTCATTCAATAGTTCCGATTTTGATGATGATTTTTTGAGATACGATAATCGCGATAACAACAACAATAATGTTAATACAACTGAACAGGTTGAGGAAGAAGTAGATCAGGAACATCTAAATCAACCACAAAATGCTGAGAAATAATATAGTGCATAAATTGGAAGAAGTCGAAAGTTCTGACTGATCTGAGAAGAAAACAAAAATTTAGCGTTTTATTGTTGTTTATTGAGAAGATCCTTTCAAAAAAAAAAAAAAAAAAAAAAAAAAAAAAAAAAAAAAAAACAAGAAATAATAATAATTGATAGTCTTCTTATTTTATCTATCATTTACATTTTTTTTTATATTGCATACTTTCAATAAAATATTTATTATTTTGCTACATTCATTTACTTCTATCAATTTTTTATTTTTTTGTTTTAATTTTTGTTTAACTTTTCAATTTTTTTTTATGAAAAATATCCAAATAAGTTTTGTAAATAATATACATAAAGGTTAATACAGACTTCAATATTCAATTTTTGAATATATCTATGCAAAAATACCCCCCTTTTTGAAAACACAAAATATGTCGTACACACATATACATGTGAATACGTTGAAAGCGTCATTAGAAATACAAAAAGACATGTACGTAGCATGATCACATACACTTCCAAGATGTTTTAAAAACATTGAATAAAACTTGTATCACACAATTAAAAAATGGCATATATTAAGAAAATGGTAATACTAAAAAACAAAAATAAAAAAAAAAAAAACATATTTGATATAGATAATCTAAATTGTACAGTCCAGTATGTGATTTTTAAAAGATAAATAGGTTTACCAGGTATGACGTAAGTGTTTTTGTGCAAACAAAAACATTAATTCATTACGCATCTTTATAGTTCACTAAGTATAAATCCGTCCTGAATCAAAACTACCTTACCACTTTATAACTTAGCTTTAGAGACCATATCCATTAACTCGCCATCCTTATTCAAAGCTTGCAAATCGGAATTTCCTTAAATTCATTGTTGTTGTTAGTTTCTTAGAAAACCTAAAATACGTTCCAACGCTAATACTTACCTCCAATGTGCTTTCCATGAATGAAAATATTAGGAACTGTGCTTTGTTCAGTTAATTCTAAAAGTGCATCTTGGATTTTGTTTCCGTCCACTTAATGTAATTAGTATTCTTGCTTTCCCAAATCATAAGAATAAAACACTTACAACGCTGGTCGAGATCTACTGCTTCATACTTGATTTTAAGTGAATCCAAAAGACTTTTAGCCCTGTTGCAGTAACTAAATAATCATTAATACACGACACTGTTAACATTCTAATTGATAAGAACTTACGGGCAATAACTGTAAATAAAATGTTACTAAATTTGAAACAACAACAACCACCTTGTATCTATGAACAACCTGCCGTCATAGAAACTCTTATCTGCAATTGTAAGAGGAGGAAGGACATGAGAAGAAGAAAAAAAACTCACCTCTTGCTGAACACCATCACATCATTTTGATTAATCATATCTTGAACCGAGTTTTTTATTGGTACTTCAGCTGGGGCACGCGTGTTATTAAACATACTCGAAATAGCTCGAAACAAACGTTGGAACATCTTTATATTGCAATTGGGGAGAGTAGTTGACTTTATAGATAAAAAAAAGTAAACGGGAAATGAAATGACAACGGGGTTAGAAGTGCTTTCGGGTCATCATCGATTCAAATTAAAATCTTCCCCACCATATGTAAATGATGACACATTTATTACGTACTTTTTTTTTTGTGAGATCGTCATTCTTCTTTTACCAAACAACTAAAACTTATCTTCCTGTTAAGTGAATTTGTTATTCATTCATAATATATGACCTCTACTGTTTCATTTAATAACGTAAAATTAGTTTTTGTGTAGATCCGAGATATTTTTATCACTTGTTGTGTGCTATTTATACAATATTTCCATATGAACTACGTACATATGTACTTACACACCAGCAACCAAGCAAAATTACTTCAAACATTTTGAATAAATATCAACAAAATCTTTTTATCAGCGTTATTTTTTTAAGGTAACTAGTACATATATTATTTACATATGGACACATGTGCATGTATGATAACCTGTAATACATACTATGTATGTACATTGATAACCATCTCTCTTTCTACAAATTTGCAAGCAAATTTATTTGAACTTCAATCCATAAATCACGACGTACATCAGCTTGACTAAAGCTTTTTATATTAATAGACAACTTCTATTTTTCTTTTTTTATATCTTAATTTTACGTCATTTTATTACCCGTGATTGGGCACAGTCAACACGATCAGTAAGAAGAATTCAACACTTAAACCACTCCATTTGGTAATAAATTTAAACCTTTCAAAATGTTTGTCTTTAATTTTTCATAAGCAATTAAAGAAACCCCATCCATTTATTCTAATGTTTTAAATATTTTGCTTTTTAACATTTTATTTCTACCATCTAATTCAACTTCAAAATATATATATGTAAAAAAAATTTTTTTAATTATTTTTTATCTATTGTTAAATTTTTTCTGTTGTTGTTCTTGAGCTTTCTTTGCTTTAGTAATCATTTATTATAACGATTTTGGTGACATCTATTAGCACACATGTGCGAGTTAGTATACTAGGAGATTATTTTTTTATGGGAAAATTCTTGCTTTGATTGCGTTCAGATGCTGGCACAATCAAATAAAAGTGTCTATTTTCTGGCCAATTTTTATTTTTTTATTTTTAAGAAAACTCTTTAAAATAAGTGAATTTGTTGAACTTTGGTTTATTTCACAGAAATATTACGAACATACATCTTTTTTATTTTATTTTTAATTCAATAGCATCATTACACACGGCTGAACCTATGTATAGTACATATGGGTAAGGGTGTAAAATATCACATGATAGAGTCCTAATAATCTGGCCTGGTTGTTAAACTTCGTCTATCTCTCATAATCGCAACAATTAAAAACAATGAATTCAAACAAACGTCCTAGATTCAGTGCTACAATCCAGATAAACGAGCTTCTCAATATTCCTCTTGTATCAGGACGATGCTGGGTAAAATGGTATGTCCGAGATTCACCCAAACCTGATGCACGAGGCAAAACCCTTCATGTTCCAGTAAAAGACCACCGAGCGGTGTGGAATGAAGATATCAAACTTCACTTCAAGATAGGTACACATAGGAATACAAATGTACTTAAGGAGTTTGTGGTTATATTTGATTTGATATGGGATCAGAATGGGCTTGATAAGGTGACATTGGGGAAGGTTGAGATTAATTTGTCAGAGTATGTAGATGTTAAAAAGCCAAAGAAGTCGAAGTATTTGTTGAAGAATAGTAAAATTAATGGAGCGTTGGAACTGTCGATAAATGTGACACATGAATCTGGATCGACTTCTTATACTGTGTATGTACTTTGAATTGTTTACGTTCTTTTTTCTTTGTTTGACGTGTTAACTAACTTGTGTTGTAGTCCCCCAATGACATCGTCTGCTGTTTTTGGTGATATTACAGGTGTGTTGAAAGAAACAAAGGATAGTCAATTTGAGGGGTCATCTGATATTCTTAGTAAGCTGCACCATAGACAATTTGCTGTATCTTGGAATAAACACGATTATGAATTGGATCCCAAGGCTTGTATCGATGACATCTTCCATGGAGGAACTGGTTTTAAACAAGGTGACGGTGTGTCACCAGCTCCGGGAACACATACTATCCTTCCTGATTCTGAAGAATCAGATTCTTCTGCTCGAAGAATTCTCTCTGAAGAACTAGATAGAGAAGACTTACGATCCTGGAAGATAAAGACAGTATATTAATTTATTTGATGCTGTATTATTTTGATTCTTTCATATTATTTACTTGGTATGACTTTGTTGTTGTTTTTTCCGAAACCACAGACTTGTTATCATAATTTTTATTTAACGACATTTGTGTCTATGTATTCATTACATTTGTTTATTGTGTATTCCTTCATATTTCAATATTTTAAAAATAAAGAATTTATTAGAATTATGGTATAGGTATGTTATAGCGATTTAACTTTAAATAAATAATTACATATGTTCATTAGATTGTTTAACCAAGAATGTTTAAATAATAGAAAATAAAAGCATCCAACTTACTATGAAGGAGATTGATTGTTGCTCCACCAACTATCATCAAAAGTCTTGTACCATTCAACTGTATTGCTTAATCCTTCTTCGAATGAGACCTCCGGCGACCAACCCAGTTTACTTAATTTACCTGAATCTATAGCGTACCGAGAATCGTTAAACGGTCTATCTTGTATGTATTCGATATATCTTCCAGGGTCCTTCTTATCAAAAATAGCAATCAATTTCCTGCAAATATCGACATTGGCCAATTCCATATCCGAGCCCACATTATACATACTTCCCACTTTGCCTTTATGTAATACTGTATCAATTCCATTTACTGCATCTGAACAATAGAGATACCTTCGCGTATTAAGACCAGTACCATGAAGTGTACAAGGCTTATCTTCCTGGAGTAGTCGAATAAATTTAGGAATAATCTTTTCTGGGAACTGTAGTGGACCATAAATGTTATTGCATCTTACAATTATAGCTGGAATACCAAAACTTTTAAGATAAGCGCCTACAAGCATGTCGCCACCTGCTTTAGACGCAGCATACGGATTTGTGGGTGAAAGTATTGCTGTTTCAGTTAGATCTTGATCTGATCCACCAACTTCACCATAAACTTCATCTGTTGACATGTGAATAAATCGATAAAGTTGATCACCTTTATTCTTAGCTGCTTCCAACAGTACTTGTGTACCTAACACATTTGTTTCTGTAAACTTGTATGGATTTCCAAATGAATTATCGACGTGAGATTCAGCAGCCATATGAATAATTGTATTGATTGAATATTTGTTCATAACTTCTTCTAGCTTTTTTTTGTCGCAAACGTCGCCGATCTCGAGCTTGAAGTTTGGTTGTGTAAAAAGACATTTTACATTGTTAAAAGTTGCACAATAACCGTGGTTATCGTAGCATACTATTAGATACTGAGGGTATGTTAGCACTAAATGTCTTACTACCCATGAAGGACTTACTTCTGTTAACAACTTTTTCAACAATAACGTATTCAATACCACCATACTTACATAAATCCCAGTCCTCCTGTAACCAAGATTGACTTGATATTAGGATTTGTTTCAAATTTAACTGTCCCTATAAATCCTTTTTCAGGATGTTCTAATAATCCCGCCGTCATATATTTATATAGTCTTCTCGAGTTCAAAGTTTGTGTTATGCAGAAAACCAAAAAAATAAAACAAAAAAACAAAAACAAAATAAATGTGCCCAAATACAGAATAACAACTAGAACTCTCAGTTAAATTATTCAAAAAAAAATAAAATAAAAATAAAAATACTGATATCATTGTATTACTAGCCGTGAACATTAATATTTATATGAATCGCTGATTTGTTAGTTGGATTCATGGGGTAGTAGTAGAAAGGATATTGCCAATATCAACAAAGATATTGCGACCCCCCTCTTTCAATTTATTTTATCAGGGGAGTTTTTATGCCTTTGAAGAAACTTTGGCAATAATGTACTTCTCTTCTATGTCTTATACAAATGACCAACTATATAAATTCAACGCTTTTCCTTTTCTTTAAATTACAAGACTTATTATGGACAGAATATATTAAAATTCGTTCACTATTTCTGGAATCAGTAAACTTCTTATACGATTCTTATAATTCACAATGTCTATACTATGTACTCACTAGTTTTTCAACTTAAATAAAATGCTAATTCGTTCGAACAGATGTTCGTATATATGCTAATAACCAATATATCTGTGAGAATCTAACAAATAAAATGTCTCATGGGATCACAGCAGAAAGGGTATGAAAAGTGGTAAATTCAGATCGGCATTTGATTTTGTTTTTCCAGGACTAGGCCTCAGACTATACAAGGTGTCAACCAAGTCTTTCTAATTCTTCCAGTCTAGCCAAAACCACCTTCTTGGAAGTTTCTTCAATCTCTCCAGCCAAAAACACTTCATCAAGAATCATGTACACCTTGAAGAAGTTAAACACTAAATCAAGCTCACATACATTTCTAAAATAAGTGTCCAGAATCTCGACAAAAAGATGTATTGCTTCAAGATAGAACAATTCATTATCTTCACCATTCACACACGCACAAAAAAACAATCCAGCATATCGCCTATATATCACCTTTGAATTCTGAAATTCGACAAAATTGCTCTGATACTTTTGATCTCTTGATGCTACTAATCTATGCACATCTCCCTTGATTCTGACTTTCTCATCGTCCTATAATTGGATCTTGTTAGTTTCAGAGTTATAATATAATGAAAATTCACAGACATACCTCATATGGACTATACCACTTGGCAAGTCGAGTTTTGCCTTGTCGATTTTGAATAAGAATAAATTTAAGGACCATTTCTCCCCAACACCAACATATATAAACAAACACTTCCTCCTCTTATATAAAAATGAAAATTGTAGTATCAAAGTGTTCGCAATTTGAAACAGGGGCAAGTGCCCAAATAATACGGTCCACGTGACATTAACATACTATATATATTTTTTTATTCGATATTTCTGGCCTTTGTACTTCAAACTGATTCGACTTTACAACATGGTAAGATGTTGCAAATTTATGTTTATGAAATATTAGAAACTAATAGGTTATTAAGTCTGCAGATTATTGGGCTTCTACCCAACACCATAACTGGCAGCTTACACCTGAAGAACTAGCTGATGCTAGGGCTGTCGTGAGAGAACGTGAAAAAGCTATGAACATTCCAGTATTTGATTCAAAACAAATGAACATGATGAAAATATACTTCCACACTTGTAAGTATTTTGTTCACACCATTATTTATAAGGAATAAATTCTAACATGAGGTTATTTAGTACTGAAACAGCTTGGACGTCAGCTAAACCTTCGTCAAAGAATTATGGCTACTGCTGAAGTTTACCTTACTCGATTTTTTACTACAGTTTCCATCTATGAAGTCAACGTATACATGATGATTACAACATGTATATATCTGGCTTGCAAAATTGAAGAAGCTCCTCAGCATGTTCGAAATATCTCAAACGAGGCGCGAAACCTATGGCCGGATTTTGTACACCATGAAGCAACCAAAGTTGCCGAATGCGAATTCTATCTGATAGAGGAACTCGACTCTTATCTAATTGTGCATCATCCTTACCGATCTCTAATGCAAATTACTCAAGCTATGTCTAAGTTCAATCCCCAGCTTAGTCTTGTGATTGAAGAACTTCAATCTGCATGGTCAATGATCAACGATAGTTATGCAACTGATCTTATTTTACTTTATGCCCCACATATTATTGCATTCAGTTGTTTATATGTAACAATTGTTCTCAAATCACCTTTAATTCGACCTGCTCGAGCACCTGATGTTGTTAAAGCTAGAATTGAACTATTTGTTAGTTTCCTCGGAAAATCAGGTGTAGATTTGGAAAAAGTTGTTGCTAATGTGCAAGAAATGATTTCACTTTACGTTAGATGGGAAAACTTCAATGAATCATCGATGAAATCATTACTTACCAAACAGTTTGTAGGGTTTGATTATATTTAAGATGGTCTCTAAATGACAGACACTGGGAATTTGACACTTTTGTTTGTTTCCCGTCTAATTAGACATATATTTTTCTCTCGATTGATACTATCTCTGGTTATGAATGAATACGAAGTTATGCTGTCATTCAGAACCATTCCTCCATCTGAATATTGAAGTAATAATTGTTTCATCTATTCCTTATTTGGGACTACTGGAGACAACTCTACACATATATACAAGTTGGAAGTGCTTACTTATAAGGTAGATACCTACCTATATACTTAGATCCCTTGATAGTCCTCGGATGGTTCTATTTTCATTTGTGCGAAAAAGAAGAAGAAAAAAAAATCTACAGAACAGTTTTAACTTTGCATACCACTTAGATGTTAACTTCTATAATATGCATATGTGTTTATACAACGGTATATATCATTTTATTTATTTTAGTCAAAACATTAATATTCAAAAACTTTTAAATCAAAGTCAATCATCTTATAATGTATCCCCGAATGTCTCAAAGGAAGCCACATGGTAAAAAATGATTAATTTTACGTACCTGGTAATTCAATTGAAAATATTAGAAGTCCGCTAAACCAAAAAAAGAAAAAAAAAAGGGAACTTGATTTAGTGGCCGAAATGCATTCACATGCTAATCTACCAAATCTCCTAATATTTTCTTTAACTTTGAACCTCCCTCCTTTTCCTAAACATGTCAGATTTCCTTTCCTGGTCTGGTCAGTAGTGGCTCGCGCACAATTGAGTGGTGTCCCAGGTTGGAGGTCGTCCGAAGTCGGTTTGTAATGAGAAATGTGACCTCAAAGGCTTGTAACAAGCAAATCACAACACAGTTTTCTTTCATATCAATGTTTCAATTGCTAAAGCAACTATATGGGACGATTATTAATGGATAAAAGTGCGGAGTACCGAGGGATTTGCGACTATCTTTTTCACAAGTTTTGTGGGCACCGCAGATCTGGTAAATCCCAGTCCCAAGTTCGAACATGAGGTAGAGCACCTTTACTTCGGCATTATCTATTCGAACATTCATACATGACATCCTATTATATCATACCTACCACGCGGTACATCTGGTTTCTGATTTTACTCACGGATTCTCCATGTTTCCATAATAAACCGGACCCTCTGTGGCCTGGTCTGTTAGCAGCTCGCGCACAATTAAGTGGAGTCTCGGGTTCGAGTCCGTCCTAATTTGGTTTGTAATGGATTTTCCTCTGGGAAGGGTAACCCTCCACATCTGGGCGTAATGAGATTGCCCGCGACATATGAACAGGTTTTCCCATTGCACGTGCATCGGTTAAGAGTAACCGATCCGAAAAATTTAACCCTGGCCGCAACGAAACGCAGAAAAACAACAAAACGCACAGTGAGAAATGTCACCTCGAAGGCCTCGAACGGGCAAAACACAACACAGTCTTCTTTTATATAAATATTTTAATTGCTAAAGTAACTATATGGGACTATAAACAGAATAATAATCATTTATAAGAAAAGACAATAAAAACAGTATTGGGATTGAGAATAAGACGTGTTGAAATGTTCGACGGAAATTAAAAAAAAAAAAAAGACAAAAGAGAGAGAGAGAGAGAGGGAAAGAGAGGTAAAGATGTCGTATGCATATGTCGTATTAGTGTCTGCGGTAAAGATAAAAAGATAAAAATTCTAAAATGCTGAAGGGCGGTTGACAATATGTATGGTAATTTTAATAGTAATAGTAAGAGTAGTAGTAGTAGTCGTAGCTGTAGTGTATTTTAAGATTAAGTGTAGTTCCAATAGTGATTTTGGAAAAGATAGAAAGTACATATAAGTACGTACGTTCATATGTATCAATAAACCAATTCTTCTTTTATTACATGTAAAAGTCTGATATATGGAGGAATATAAATATAATAACATATGTATGTACCTAGGTATCAAGCCGTAGGCTCTGACAGATACACATTACAATGAACGAATGCTTATTTTGCTTACACATAACAGTTAGGTCAAAATGTAGGTGTCCAAATTTTATACAATCGTTAGGTGTTGATAACTTGTTTGGTGGGGTTAATCACTATAATTTGCCGTCTATCAACGGTAGTTGCGTACACGTAACCGTAAATACATAGATACCTATGTATCTAGGTATATATGCACACATGTACATATATCTACACAGTATATATGTACATATTTTTTTTAAGTACATATATGTACATAGCTATGTATGTATGTACCTATGTACCAACGGGCAGAGTAAATATTTGCCTATGTACACTTTTATGAATGTAAACATTTTGTGTCTCGGGAGAAAAGGAAATAACAGCGTGAATTAATTAGTGATACTTAAATTATGAATAGTAAAATAATGTATGAAAATTACTTACAGATAGAAAAATAATTATAAATACACTTATGTCGGCATTCGTATTGCGATATGAGGGCGATCACCAGAAATGAATATGAATTTAGTCAAAAAAAAAAAAAATCTGATTGACATAAATACAAGATCAATTTCAAATTTTACAGATCGATCAAAAATATGACAGTTATATAATACTAGAAACTCAATGAATTGAAATAGAGTCCATAAAGACCATTTTACACCGCCGTGAAAATATTATGGTATCGCCGCAAAACGGTACTATGTTGATATTATCACAAATTTTTTTTTTGTTTTTATTTTTTTCCCCTTTCCCTTATTTTTTTCTTATTTTCCTTTATTACACGATCTTAAACATCACTACTTTTCCTCCCTTTTTCAAAACAGATTCCTCATGAAAAGACGAAAGTAACTTCGTGTTTCTTTTTCATTTTAAGCACAGAAAAAAGGACTTTTATTTATTTATTTTCTTGTTTGTTGTTGCATATTTTACACACTTCAACAGATTCGCACACAGTTTCTCTCATAGTAGCACTTTTCTTTTCCCCCCTTTCCCTCTCTCTCTCTCAGTCGCTTTATGAATTTTCATATTTTTCGCCTATTTTCCTAGTCTACTGTCTATATCTATCACTACTGCACAAATAAATATACAAAAGCAAGATTTACAACATTCTTTATCACACTCGTTTTACTTCTAATTATTGCTTAATCATAATATTCGTCTTCAAGGCTTATCGTTTTACTTCTATTAGCAACATCCCCATTATTTAATCGTGAACGTCGCTATGTCGGATTCTCAACAATTTGTTAATGACATGTCTGCAACTTTCTTTGATAATCATGATGATTACGATTTTTTCAGATCACCTATCGAAAATTTTACTATTCCTGTTCCTCCTGAATGTAGTCAATCACCCAATACATCGTCAATCCCTCAACAACCTATCGACCAATCACTCATGATGGTTTCTCCTCAGTTACAACAGTCACAGCAAGTTGCTCATACACCTAATATGGATCCTTCAAACCCGCAGACCGTTTCACCCTATTCATTTGCTAAACCTGTTCTTAAAACTGTTGTATCAATGCCAAATATTAAATCTTCAGATTTTTCAACTCAAGATTCTACCGTTAGTTCGATAGTACCTCCTTCAAATGCTCCAAATACAAGAAAACGAATTCCTGTGGAAAAAACGTCTATTTTAGAAGAGGCTTTCCAACTAAACCCGAAACCTGATCGTGAAAGCCGAGAGGAACTTGCAAAGAAAACGGATTTGCCTATTAGAAATATCCAGGTATGTGTGTGTCTACTCAATTTCAAAGTATACTCTTTCATATTTTTTTTTTCCTTCTCCTAGTATTGTGAAATCTCGTGTTTGGTTTTCTACTACTAACCTTTTAATGTCACCCGTTTAGATATGGTTCCAAAATCGGAGAGCCAAAGCTCGATCTAATGAGGAAGAAGCAATCATCCGGAAACTTAACGCTGGGACGCCTGTAAGACCTGCGGGTATGATGGAAGCATTTAATGTGCCTCTGAATCTTGTCCAACCATCCATGAATCCTTATAACTTTAGTTCTGCTTCATCAACCCCTTCCACTTCTTCTTTTCCGTCTACCCCAACATCATTTGCAGCACCGGTTAGAATGAGTCCAATACCTAATCATCTGGTACCTTCTAACGTGGGTATGCAAATGCCTCAAAAAGATGGAATGATTCAATATCAGCAATATCCGAGTCTAGTTCCTGCTCAATATCTAGGCCCCCAATTCATGTATCCACAGCATGTATATCAACAGCAACAACAACAAGTCCCCAACGGTATGGACCAGGATTTTTATACTCTACAACAACAACAACAGTTTAGGCAGATGCAACAATTGCGAATGTATCAACAAGCTCAGCTTATCCAACAAGAGAGGGAGCAAAAGTTACAGGTGCAACATCAGCAGCAACAGCCAATTGCTCAACAATCTCAATCACCAATCCAGCCAAACCAGCAACAGAGCGTGCAACCCAAAAATCAAGTTCCAATACAGACTCAACCTCAAAATAAGGTACAACTTCAACAGCAACAACAGCAACAACAACAACAACAGCAGCAGCAACAACAACAACAGCAACAGCAGCAGCAACAGCAGCAACAACAGCAACAACAACAACATCAACAATTAGCATCACAATATTCATTCCAACCTACTCAAGTATCAATTCCTACACCTTCTGCAAATCAAATCAATCCAAAAAATACAAATGTTAGTCAACAGTTATCAGGACCGGCAGGTCGCCCGATAGTGTTTCGTAACCCTCCAGGGGCAGGGTCCAGGGGGCGTCGTGCATTCTCTTATAGTTCTCCTTTAGCCATTTCTGTTAACCAACAACAATCATCGCATCAACCGATTAATAAACCAATCTACACTGCTCAGCCAGGTGGACCGGCAGCAGGAGGAGGTAATTTGCATCTCTCAAATGTTGATATGTCAAACTCTGTATTTTCACCAAGAAGCCCTTCATTTTCTGGTCCAGTACCGTCTCCAACAACTACAATGTTCGAAGTTGAGGCATATGATGAAAATTCTGGGCTTGCTTCACCGGTTGTTTCTCCCTTCTATTCGAACGGACCTGCTAACAAACTTTCAATTGAGGGTAAAAGGCCCAGTATGGATTATACTGCTGAAGAAGGAATGGTAATGGATGAAGATAAACCTAAAAGAAGAAGATCGAATACTCAAGGTTCTCAATTTGGTAGAAGAATTTCATCTGCTAGTGAAAATAGTCATATTCTGGAGAGTTCACCGGCTAGTAGTAACTCTTCCTCACCTGCAGCTTCCGGCCTTCCTCGGAAACCTCCAACACCTATTCAGTCTGCAGCCCCTATGTCAGGATCAGTTAATGCTCAACGACCAGTTACCATTACCAGATTTGCAAATGGTACTCCACAAGTTCGATCGCCTCTTACCTCATCATTTTCTCCTAGCTCTGCAGCAGCTAAGGAGAATATCAATAAACCATCAACAAGTACGTTCAGTGTAAATATTAATAGCCCCTGCTTATCTTCATTTGGAAGTCAAGGGCAGCAGTTAGTTTTTCCATTGAACCCTACACACGGAAATAATTCTTTTGAAAACGAATCTATTGCTTCATTCGGAGGCAAAGAGGTAAATCATGGTGTCCAAAAGGGTAAATTTACTGGTCCTAACAATGGGATGGGACGTTTTGAAGTTTTGACATTTCATCAATATGAAAAGCCTATGACTCCTGAAGATAGACGACTAAAGCAGCAGCAGAAACAATCCCAAAAGAATAAACAGCAAGAAAACACATCAAAAGAGAAAGGATCTAAAACTAGTGCCACACAATCTCCGTTATCCAATCCAAATTCTATTTCTTCTTCAAGTCAATCACCATCCAACTCTATGACACCAACAAGAACTGGTACAACTGAGAAGAGATTTTCAATAGTAAAGGAAGAAGAAGAAGAAGGAGATAATTCACAGATGAAAGAGCAAATGAAATCCATGTCAGAAGCCGAGACATCAGAAACCATGAGTAGATCAAAATCAGAAGTTTCAAATGATTCCATGAATGCATTGAAAGATTCATATCTTTTCGAAGCTGATGATTGTACGATCTTTGGAACAGATGGATCTAACAATAATAGTCTAAATTTGATGGATTTTTCGTTTGAAGCAGACTCAAATGCAGCAATGTTGAATGAAATTCCTGTAGTTGAAGGAGGTAATTTCAATGTGTATGAATTTGATAGATTTCAAGAAACGGCCTCAGTAGGTGTGTCTGGAGATGATTCCTAGGTGTGCAATAATTTATTATTGAACAATCGCAGTTTTATTTCAGATCATTTTTATACAGGATCAGGGACAACATAGGTTTACCAAGGTATGGAATTAGACATTTAAAGAACAACAGTTTGTTCCCATATATACTACATATTCATATAGCCAGCGTTAGATAAAAATTTATTTTTAGCATTATTTACAAAAGTGAAATAAAAGAGAAATTATTCTTTGTGATTTTAAGAATTATCATTTATTTTTTTCATCCATTGAGTGAGTGAAAATACTTGAAATAATTGACCCGCAACCAATGTCACCCACACTTCACAGGGGTATATTACATAGCTAAATGTTTATTAGGTAATAACCATATTGTTAGTCATCTTTATATTATATCACTATATAATTTTACACTGTGATAATGCGTATTAAAATTGACTGGAGACTACCCACAATATCACTATACATAGTGCACAAATGTCGATCAGGCAACGGCCATTTATTAATGTTGATAGTGGATGGAAAATAAAAGGAGACCAATCCAACTCAATTAAAGAGATCAGGGTACAGAAGAAGAAGGTTATAGAAGAAGGTACCAAAAATTATATAAATGCATCCATATTTCTCTCATTTTTTCTCTCTTTTTCTCTTCCTCTTTCTTCTAATCTTCACACTTTTTTTCTTTTCTTTTGGAACCATTAATTGCCTATATTCTATATAAAATTATTTATAATGGCTATCACTAAAATCCATTCTCGTTCAGTCTATGACTCTCGTGGTATGTACTGATAATGACTCGGCTGACATGAGGTTTAGAACGTAATTGGCTAACTGTATGCAGGTAACCCTACTGTCGAAGTTGACCTTTTCACTGAAAAGGGTCTTTTCCGTGCAATTGTCCCTTCTGGTGCATCCACTGGTATTCATGAGGCTCTTGAACTCCGTGATAAGGATAAGACCAAATGGGGTGGTAAGGGTGTTTTAACTGCAGTTGCCAATGTTAATGATATTATTGCCCCTGCCCTTATCGACGCCAAACTCGATGTCACTGATCAAGTTGCAATTGACGATTTTCTTCTGAAGCTCGACGGTACTGATAACAAGTCTAAGCTTGGTGCTAATGCTGTTCTCGGTGTTTCTCTTGCTGCTGCTAAGGCTGGTGCTGGTGAAAAGGGAATTCCTCTTTATCAACACATTGCTGAAATGTCAGGTACCCCCGCTCCTTATGTCCTCCCTGTTCCTTTCCAAAATGTTTTGAATGGTGGTTCACATGCTGGTGGTCGCTTGGCTATTCAAGAATTTATGATTGTTCCTCTTGATTTTACTTCATTCTCAGAAGGTCTTCGTGCCGGTTCTGAAATTTACCAAATTTTGAAGTCATTGGCTAAGAAGAGATATGGTACTTCAGCCGGTAATGTTGGTGATGAAGGTGGTGTTGCCCCTGATATTCAAACTCCTGATGAGGCTCTTACTTTGATTACAGATGCTATTGAACAAGCTGGTTACACTGGTCGTGTTTCAATTGCTATTGATGCTGCATCCTCTGAATTCTTCAAGGATGGTAAATATGATCTTGACTTTAAGAACCCTGAGTCTGATTCCAGCAAATGGCTTACTGGTGAAGAACTTGCTGATCTCTACTTGAGCCTTATGGAGAAATACCCCATTGTTTCTCTTGAAGATCCTTTTGCTGAAGATGACTGGGAGACTTGGTCCCACTTCTACACCAAGGCCGCCGAGAAGACCCAAATTGTTGGTGACGATTTAACAGTCACTAACCCCATCCGTATCAAGACTGCCATTGAAAAGAAAGCTGCTAACGCTCTTCTTCTTAAGGTCAATCAGATTGGTACTTTGACAGAATCTGTTCAAGCTGCTAAGGACTCATATGCTGCCGGTTGGGGTGTTATGGTTTCACACAGATCTGGTGAGACTGAAGATACCACCATTGCTGAAATTGCAGTTGGTCTTAGATCAGGACAAATTAAGACTGGTGCTCCTGCCCGTTCTGAACGTTTAGCTAAACTTAATGAGATTCTTAGAATTGAAGAAGAACTCGGTGATAAAGCTATTTACGCAGGTGCCGCTTTCCACAAGTCTGTCGCTATCTAATAGAAAAGAAGAAGAAGAAGCAAATCTATTTTTTGATTCTGATTTTCTGTTTGATCTTTACAGGTAAATATCTATGTACTTTTATCTTTTTTTTTCTTTTTTGAATAATGATTTTTAAGTCACGATAATCGTGGACTTTTATTTTTTATGTGTTGTAATAAAGATTTTATTTTTCTTTTATTGATATATATATATATATATATTCATCAGGTGAAGTGAACTGTGTTTTTGAAATTAATATGTGAGTTTTGAAAGATATTGTATATCGATAGATAGCTACAAATTTTGGTTATTGAAAATGTACAAACCTAGGTATATATCAAATCACAACCACTTTCTTTTTCGTAGCACCATAATAACTACGGTTATCTTGAGAGAGCTCCATAAAGACAAGTTAGAAAAGATCATAAATATAATAAAAACGCATATATATATTATATAATACTATTTTTAGTCTCAAAATATAAATGTGTCTTATTGTTTTAATCGTTTTATATATATATTTGACTTGAATGTTTTGTGAATTTACAGTGGGAGGTGGAGTCAAAAACACATGATTGGTCAAAATCAAAATATAGTGAATTAATGGGAATATAGCAGTTATATATGTTCTTTTTTTTTAAAAAAAAAAATACCTCAAACAAGAAATATCAAATAAAAAGATAAAAGGGCATATAGTTAACATCTGATATATAGTATATAACTTATTAAATGTTCTAATAAAATAAAATATATCCACAAACATATAAAAAATGGTTCCCCAAAAAAGAAACTAATAAAAAAAAAAATAAAAATAAATAAATGTTATACATAGTTTGGAGCAGGAGAAGCATGGGGAACTCTATCAACGATAGGTTGTATGTCAGCATAGTTTGCATTGTAGGCAGCTTGGGCAATAGAAACTTCCCAGTCTTCCAAGTTGTATACGACGTAGGCGGATCTGAGGAAAGTGTCGCCAAGGAGGTTGTAGCCTCGACTGTTGACATTGGAAAGTATGCCTACAACATAGTCATATTTAGGATTAAGACCAGCGTCAGGATTGATCACGTCGGAAGTACGTAGGGAGAGGTTGCGTATGTTGACACGCACAGTGGCGCCGGAAAAATCAAAATCAAGGTACTGATTCCAATCAAAATTGGCAGATTGGATAAAGAATAGACCGCCAATTAAGGTTGCACCTCGAATACTGCGACCTATTTCAGCAATTGCGTCGTTAGGTAAGTAGGTAAATGATGTTCCACTATCCAATGTGACTGGAATGGAATCCCATGCCGCAACGTCCAATCCATTAATGGCCATGGACGTGAGTTCAACGTCTAGTGAACGGTCTCCAATTATGGGGACAGTATAGAGATCGCCGGCAAATCGTGATCGGTCTACACCGCCGAAAAGTAGGGTGCCAGTGGTAGAGTTGAGGTGGTTAAGAAAGAGGGAGTAGGCAACTTTGTTGATAATGCCTTGATCTTTAAGCTTTTGTGGGAAGTTGGGATACATTTTGCCCGTTTGTAATATTACGGGCGCCTCATTCTTCATTGCTCCAATCCCCATAACTCCCACAGTTCCACCCAAATCCATCCCATTCGTCACATCGCCAAACGGCATTTTCTCCACCCTTACATCCCCCAGCGTAACCACATCCGTGGCCCAAGTTCCCGTATTTGACCCTTTAACATAATGTATAGCAAACTGAGTATTATTTGAAATATAACTTTCTGATTGTCCACTATTAAAATATGGTGTTGCCAATTTTGAACTTCCTGCAATCCAGAAATCAGACGATCCGGTATCAACTGTTACTGGAAAATATTGTGCTGGAGTACCAATGCCAATGCTCGTAGAATAAAATATAAGTTTATTGATAAGTGGGGATTCATAAAAGCTGCGACTGCGTTTGAAGAATGAAAAAGCTTGGTCATGGTTGGTCGACACTTCATGTGTACTAATATCCAATTGAACAAAACCTGGTGATAAAGCACTAGCCAATCCCACAAGCAATCCCAAAACAATACCTTTCATCCTGTATAATTTTTATTTTATTTTATATATAATTATAAATAAAAAAACCCCCCCAAGTATCCAAAATAATATGTATACAGGTATAATAAAATAGCACCACCAAATTAACTATTCAAAAATAACGAATTATATACCATATTTAAATGAAATCCTTCTGCCTGGCCAAATTATGAAATTTAGAACCATCCTCCTATACCAGCATTAACACATATATGTAGATTAGAGTGCCACATACTACATAGTAATTAATCTTCCATGCATTAAAATAATGGGAAATTAAGTCATAGCCAGATAGAATGAAAAAAAGAAAATTCGTGAAACATCAATTTAAGCATAGTTGTCAAAAATATACAGAGAGAGGAGGAGGAGGAAACACCTTTCTAATAGTATTAGAGTAGACTTTTATTTTTTTAAAAAAAAAATATATATATATAACGATCATATTTTTATGACATGTGCATTAACCGTCTATTACCAAGCGTCATTCACTCTCTCCACCAATAGTACCTACAGGCATGTACATAGGGGATTCTAAAACTAACTCCCCCAAACTGCTATCCCCAAAAACTATATACAAGTTTAATAACAAATGATTTTTTTAAAAAAAAAATATAGTAATAATAGTAAAAAAAAAAAAAAAAAATCACAAACTTCAATAAATTTTCCTGCTCACCTTTTTCACGTAATAGGCTCTTAATATTTGCAAAGTGTGCAATGGATGTCCAGTTGTAGTCCTATCAGGGAGTCCTAAGTTCCAGCTTAATATAATCTATTCAAAATCTATACATTAACTTATTACAGCGCCTTGCGCTAACATCCTTATCATATATCATTCTTACCACAATATTTCTAATTTCTGGGTTTTCCCATGGCTCCGCCATGTTTTCGTAATATATCCCAACTTGTCATATCTATGTGGAATATATACATGTAACAATGAATACAACTTTCAGATAATAATAATAATAATAATAATAATAATAATAATAATAATAATAATAATAATAATAATAATAATAATAATAATAATAATAATAATAATAATAATAATAATAATAATAATAATAATAATAATAATAATAATAATAATAATAATAATAATAAAGTCGTAAACAAATTGTATGTAGCTTTGAACAAAAAACAATCAAAAAAGGAACATCCTGTAATTCTGGAACAGTCTGGATAGATTATAAAAGTATAAACAGATGTAAATCAACTTTATTACAAGAGCCCAGTCTCTTCAGTACAAAGTACAAAGAGTTAATCAAAGCATTAATACTAGAATCAGGACTGTGGAACATAACAAGAAAATGTGAACGTGGACAGATATCGCTAGAATTTTTGGGGTAAGCCTTCAACACATCAAGAGCCAGAGCAAAATTTGCAAAAAGCTTGATATAAAATGTCATAGGTGTATATACACATAAGGAAGTTGACGAACTAACCAGGAAATGTGAATTTGCACTAAAATTATAAAATAAAAAATCGAATTCGATATCGAGGCTATGGGTGTTACTCCTAGAGATTATGTATTAAGAAAAATGATGAATTGGTTTACGAGATCTTTGGAGACCGCCTCCATGAGATGGGTAACTGTCCTAAAGCTGTTATCTATGGATTCCAGCCTCATCCTACTGTATACCGTATTACAGATGATCTGGAAAAGTCATTACAAGTTAAACTTAAACTTGAACCTGTTAAAATGGGAATTGTTAAATATGGTATGCAAATAATCCTTATCCAGTTCAAAACTTTGAAACCGCAAAAATATGTAAAACACCTAGAGTGATGTGGAAAATTATTAAAAAGTTTTTTTTTGAAATACGCTTCAGGCCCAAAAGAAATCTAGGTATACCTCGAGAAGACCTAACTATGTACACCATAACGATCCATATACGGCTGAGCAGATATTAGGTAAGCTTTTCTAATATCAAAGAGCGATGATCGCAAGACTCAGATTTCGACATAGAGATTAACAATTCTCTACAAATTAATTACTAAATAAAAAAGAAATATATATAGAGCGGTATACAAACTAATTAATAGCTTTAAGACAAAAAGATAATTGCAATACTATAGTAGATACAGCCAACATGGCTTATGCATGCTTATGCTCAGTTTTATATAGTTCACAATCGTCCATGATGAAAATGGGTTATCAATGCAAAAGTTGATGACAGGAACACGATGGTGACTACAGGTATAATATCGGATAATATTTTTTTTTTTAAATTTTAGAATTGTATACCCCCAATCGATGAAATTGAATAAAAAAAATTTATCATTCTTCCTATCCATTCAATATTTATTTATATACATTTTAATTAATCACACGAATACTAACTTTTTTACTACAATATACTCAGTCTTTTAAATCCTTGAAAATATACTATGTACATAGATAAAAAAAACAATTCACCCATAGTTTTATTATTTTTTTTAGAAGTCCATGTAACCTGAAAGAAAGAAAAAAAAAAATATTAACAAAAAAGATAATATATTAAAGAATAAAATAAACAATAGCAAAAAAATAAATAAATAAAGAATAAAAATAAATCAATTAAATACCCAATAATATATAAAAGTACGAGGACTTTGTTTTATGAATCAACTTCATTATTTTCAAAATTAAAAACAATTGAATAAATATCATCCATCCATTCCTGAGGTCCTGCAGGGTTAAAGATGTATTTTTCTTTCAGTTTTTCAATAACTTCGTAAAATCGTTGAGCTAGTTTATTACGGAGAGATAATTCGAGGAGAATTGATTTGGTTAGTTCAATGTCTTGTAACCATTCGTTTGAGTGTTCGGAAGTAGGTTCGGAGGAAATGGAAATAAGTGGGATTAGTGCGGATTGGAAAAGGAAGTAGAGGGCATACCAGATAGAAACTGCTGATTGAGTGTCTGGATAAGAGTGAAGGAATACATTGACAAGGTGAATAGTGGAACGGGCAGCTGAAAGACAGATTTGACGACATTGACGTTCGGGTTCAGAATTATTGCTAGAGTTTGTGGCTTGTGATGAATCTGTGTTTGAGTTATTTAATTGAAGAATACGTTGAAGAATGAATGGTCTAAACATAATCACTTGGAAATTTTTGACCCGCCATAATAGACGATATTTGGTAAGGACTAGCCACTGACAAGTAGAATCTATTGGAGTACCGCCTTCTTCTTTGAAATAATCAGGAAGTTGTGACATAAATTGTGACATGATTGTATCGTTGAATTGTAAACATTCTTCAGCCGAAGGACTTGGTTTGGAGATTAACCGGTTATAGATCCCGTTCGTTAGAAGACAGAATTTAGATTGTGAGATAATGCCAGAATATATTGTAGGACTGGAAACTACCATATTTGTTGATTTAAACATATCAACTGTAGTTTCAGCTGTTAATTGCATATCATGAATATTTAATGGGAGTTTGACATCAACGATTCCTGGTCCTGGTAAATTCACTGGTCTTCCAAAAGTTACTGCTGCTCCAGCATCAAAAACATACAAAACCCACCAAACTCTTCTCTTAATTTCAAGTTTCAATGGACTACTTTTCCAATTAGGGAATTCTCTATATAGTCCCAATCCAAGTGCCATTCTTATTGCTAGCCCTAAATAGTTCCATCCTGTATTTGGTTTGTTTCTTTTTTGAACATAGTTGGAGAGAAGTGTGAGGGCTTGAACAAGAGTTAAATTACCTGTTTCCATAATGCTAGAATTGATTTTGGCCTTAGCTCGTTGATAAAATATTAGATCAGCCGAACTGTTTTCATGATTTATGCACCAACAACCCAACGCTAATACTACATCATGTAACAAGTACCAAACATTATTATTGCCTGGCTTTTGAAACAATCCATGATATTGCGCCCTATAAGTGGGTTCATGAATGATCGGATATGATGAATTATAATAAGCAAAAAAAGCATCGACAAATGTATCATACATGATTTTATTCCCCATTCCAGCATGAATCATTTGAAGCTGAAATTCCCAATCCTCTTCTTCGCGACCAGTCGCACCCATTCCCAAATACTCTGCATCCCAATTTGACGGTACTTTAAGAGCTCTTAACAACACAGAACTAGAAGCTTGTCCAAAATACCCAGTACCATTTGGATTAATAGATAACGCGGCCATTCCATCCGATAATTCATTACCTTTCAATTCCTCCTCAATCCAATCAAATCCATCTGCTTCATCGGGAACTTCATCATTGGGCAATACTGGGCGATGCTGTTGTTTTTGTTGTTGGTGCGGTGGTGGTGGTTGAGGTTGTTCTTGTACTGCAGTTTCCCTATACAACAATTTCTTTGCCGATGAAGTCCATGATCCTTTGCTATCTCTTAATGAACCTGAACTTTTCAACAACTTTTCAATATCAGCACCGGGAACTAGATCATGAACCAGCATTTCTAACCGATGAACTCTTTCTTCAACTTTAGTCAAATAGCTAAACGACAAAGAAAAACAATATATTAGTCACAGAACGACCAAAAATAACAATAATAAAAACCATACTTTCTTGTCAAAGGACTTCGGACTGTTCTTGGTGAATAAACACATTTTCTATTAAATTGAACACATTTAGAACAAGCTGGAGTCTCTTTCGAACACTATTCTTTTTTTCAATTTTGGTTTTCATTCATTAGATCCTTGGTATTTCAGAAAAAAATGGGTGTAAAAATAAAAATCTATCGTACTTTAAGTTTCCGCATACGACAAGAGTCGCACTATAATACAAATAATTAGCATATTTTAAGGAAAAAAAAACACACATGTAAAGAATAATAAGTACATACAGCTTGTTCAATCAAGACTTCAGACATTCATATACAAATGAAGCAGAGGCGATATTTTTGGTACTGTACAATGAAAAGAAAGAAAAAAGATTGGGAGTAAGAAAAATTATCTGTAGGCCCAAGGAACGAACAAAATAACTCTGTAGTTTTGTATGTATTTTTGCACCTGCTCAACTACCTATCCTATTCCATCTTTATTTTCAAGTAAATCACATAAAATTCTATTTTATATCTAATCATCTTGTATACACAATTGATGTTTATTGAAAAACAAATAAACCAATTATCAGAAAGCTTCTACTCCAATTATGCCTTCTTATATTTGATGCTCTGGTAATGGTGAAAGAGAGAAATGTGTTTATGTTGGTAACCAAGTTAGTTTTAATTTACCTTTTGTCAATACTAATCCTCTTCTATCTTCAATTTAGAGAGCATATAACTAAATATACATAATTTTTTTTATTAAAATACTTCATTATCTGGAATTATTTTCAATTATACTTATATACTATATCAAAATACTATGTATCCATGAATCGATATATTTTCTTTTCCACATTATACTTACGTTTATATATGTAGGTAGGTAGAGATATACCTACAACTATCTTCCCTAGTAATTATTTGAAGTATATTCAGAATAATCCAAATTTTTATCAGACCAAGGAGCATACTGTAATTCCAAGAATCTAAAAACAGGGAAAGTTACTAAAGTAAAAGCAGCACCTAACCAAGTACCAATATCAGCACCCCAATCACCAAACAATTTGGCGATAGGACCAACGTAGTAAACTTGACACATTCCTAAAATAACACCGGCAACACCGCACATGAAACCAGCAAATGCAGCTACACCGGTTGGTAGACGTTTAGCATTGTCCCAATCGGCCCAGTTATAGGTATCGTTTAGACCAGGTAATTTATGACGACGGAAAAGAATTGATTCTTCAAAAACAATAGACATGTAGAGAATGGCCCAGTAACCAATCATGGGAAGGAAATTGTTAAGGATATTAGCTAAGGTATTGCGTCCAACCATAGAAAGGACAAAGTAAATGACGGCAGTAAGAATAACTAAAAGATAACGAGGGATACGGGCTGCAAAAAGACCCCAAACTTGGGTTGAAAGGGCAATCGAATATGTGTTAATAATGTTGTTCGAAACAAGGGACATGTACATGACTACGAGAAGGAATTTACCACCACCTCCCCAGGCAGAGAATGCAGCGTTTAAAAGACCTCCATTACCTAGTTCTTCATAGGCCTGACCCCAAGCAGCAACAGTCATTCCACCAGTAGCAACCAAAATACCAAGAATACCAACAAAAAGAGTGGGAATAAGAATACAAAAGAAAGTAAGAATCATTGTTTCAATTTGAGGAGTAGTTTCCGGGAAATCAATATAGTAGTCAGAAGTCACACCAGCCCAAGCACCAGTCACACCGAAACAAAGAGTAAACATTGACATCCAATTACCACGAATAGTAGCAGCGTTAAGCTCTGATGATGATGCTAAATTGACATCAAAGTTTGGTGCGGCACAGACATACAATAACAAGAATGACAAGTTAACAGGGATCGCGGCATAATCTTCAAAGTATTGAACATATTTAATACCAAAAATAGCAACAATGAGTGAGATAACGACAATAATGACAATACCGATTTCAAGAGGAATACTGCCCTCAGATAAAGCTGACAAGATTTGACCACCAGTAATTGAATTTACAACTGACCAACCGAGGAGAGTAACGACATTAAGAAAAGAAATACCTTTAGCAGGCCACCAACCAAACATAAATCTCGATAATACCATTTGTCTTAAACCAGATCTGGGACCAAAAGTGGCAGCATAAGCAGCTACAATACAACCGAGTAACGCACCGGAGATACCAGAGGTCATACTATCTTTGAAACCCAACTCGAATACCAGAGGGCCCAAGAAAAAACCCGACATAGAAGATAAACCACCACAAGCACTAAACCATAGGAAGATCAACTTTACAACGATTTTCCAGGAATGTTTTCTTTCTTCTGGAGGGACTCTATGAATACCTCTTAATTCTACACCGAATGAATCGAGTTTAGAGTTGAATTTGCGAACATTGTAGAAGAATTTTTCCTTGGCTGAAAGTGAATCTTCATCAAAAGGAGGAGGTGACGAAACTTCCGGGGTCTTTGTAAGACCTGGTTGTTGTGGTAACTCCCAGGTGTTTACATTTAGTTTCTTGTCGTCGGAGCTATAATCCATGACTTGGGAGAATGAATGGTGTTTCAGTAATAATGTCTAAATATCTTAGGAAGAGAAAAAATGTATTCTACCCACAGTTAGAAAAAGGTGAAAAAAAAAAGTAAAAAATTTAAAATGGAAACCTTAACCGTTCAATCAAGACTAAATGAACAATGCCACTTTTTATTATATGAAAATGAATAAAAAGGAAAGATGAGAGAGGGATGTCAAAGGATATTTATGTAAAGCTATTTGGTTATTTCTCTTAAATGCAGTCAAAACTTTTTTTTCTCTTGGGAGAATATCAAAATTACATAGATACACAAGGCTTACAGGGGGTTTACATGAAAATATACAAACTGCTGCTATAGCCGACCCTTGAACCATTTCAATTGCCGCTAACAACCATAGGCTGTAATTGTCCATTCTCTGACCCCCGCGATGACTCAAAGTCATTTACCCGGGTCCCCTTTCCCCCTTTTTTTCTTCTTGTCAACAATTGAAACAACTACCAAACAAATAAATTTCATTGGATCCATGATGTTGAAATAATCAGGGCCCATAACTTCAAAAATCGCTTCCGGGATACATACATGATACAGTTGCGGGTATAATCATCCATTGTTATGACTATTACAAACTTCACCATTCATTTTTTTTATGATCTGTCATGGGTTTTTACACCCACTACGCCTTCTTTTTTGAAACTATATCCAAATGTTCTCTCAAGTTCTGAAGACTAAAAATAATTTGTCATTAATTGTATATGTTACATTGGATCATTTTAATTCACATGCAAAGTAATGAAATGTTTGAATATATCCTGCATTTTTACATACATACACATGCATACATACCTAGGTACCTACTTATGTATGCACACACATCAAGTTGTCTTTTGATACTGTGTGAATTCAGGAAATAATAATTTCCCACATTTCTCGCCTTTCGAATATGTTGATCCACAAATCCAAACATATCGATGTAAGCCAGTACTACTATCCAACCCATTTCTAGCCTTTAAAATCATAGGTTTATTACATTCGCACTTTGGAGCATTGTCAACACCAAAAGACGGTAAATACATTCGATATGTCAAACTAATTCTAATTGCGTTAGATATTGGGTGGGTATCAGTTAGCACTTGGCATGGCATTATAGAGTGCTTGTAGTCTTCCTGACATCCAGCATGCATTATTATTAAGCTATTGTGAGGTAAGTGTATTGATATGGGTGATTTACCTTTCTCCCGCGGTTTAAGTCTAAACTCTCGTGTAACTCCTAGTGACAATCCACCGATTACCGCATGAGGGCCAATAGTTGTTAACTGGTCAGAATGGAATCCAACTGAAGACTTAGGTCCATCAAATCTATTACAAACTGCCATATCCGAATACCATTTCCCTTGGTATTGTAATGCAGTATAACCGCGGCTAGCAATATCTCTATTAACAATTTGCTCAATGATTTTTTGTGCAACAATCATATCTTCATTAAAGGGTTTTCCTGACAATATTTTACCATTATAGGTTAGCTTTTTGGTATTTGACTCAGACATATACACGCGCGTACGATGTGGTGATTCAACATCTTTCCCATTCATATTAAACTTATTGATCTGCCATAACTCAGAATCTTTTAACATAGTTCTCAACAATCTATCCGCCATATCTTTTTCTAATACATTCAAATGCATAGTGCAAGGTAACACCTTCTTCACTATTTCTGGATCATACACATGTAAAGGTTTACCTTTCATTTCCAATCTCATTTTCTTCACTTCAAACATGTCGTCACCTCCATTCCGAATTTTCCCATTATCTTCGAAAAACCGTTTGAGAGTAACTTGCCTTTGAATTGGTTTGAAGATCTCAGGTTTGGTTGATTCCTTGGTAGAAGTGGAATGGATCTTTGGTTCCGATTCTCCCAAGAGTTCTTTGGTCAATGCAATATCACCATCACATGAAATAAGTATATCAAGAAGGGAATCGATGGAAGCAGATGGGTAACATTCAGACAGTTGAGCTAATTTTGTTTCAGTATCATTATGACATTCCAATGCCATGATGTTGCTGATAATTGTGGCGGTAAATAGGAAATGAAAAAACAAAACCTAAAGATGCCTTGGTACTTATTATATAGAACTTATGAGATAGAACTTATAATACAGAACTTATAATATAGAACAATGTTTTTTGAACAAACAATTGATGCATGTACCCGTCACCCACACATACATTCTCGCGTTCCTCCAAATAGAACGTAAATCAGTCACCAAACAAATTGTCACCAATCGCAGTCCTCGCTGTTTTCGTGAATTTGAAATGTTAAAACATCGAAGAAGCTTATCGATGTATGTGCATGTACTTGAGTGGTATTTTAAGTTGAAAAAGGCATATGACTGTTTTTTCTGTTAACTCGGGGAAACATCTAGGGTTTGGGGATGGCTGTCTTTCCTGGTACGGTCTCGCCTCAATGTCATTATGTAATGTATTATTTTACATGATTAAGGCATAAAGTCTATATGCACGTGGAATATACTTTAATTGTAATAAAGTTATACACGTGATATGGCGCTATTGTAAGGTTGGGTTTGGTTCGAGAGCACATGGATTTTTCAGGCACCAACACTACAGACGCACAAGGATTGTAGTGAGTACATGCTATCACCAAATTGTGGCTTGTTCATAGTAGGCCCAACCTCGGAGAGTAGTTTTTTTTTCTCACCTCATTTGATCTGCCTCCAATAGAATGTTGAAGCAATGTAGTTTTTTTTTTTCCTTCCTTTCTTTCTTTTATACTTATTTTATCTTAGATATCCATTTCTGATAACAATATCGTCATGGCGTGGAGCGTTTCACAAAGTATTAAGAATCTAAATACTGCATGGGAGGATTCAGGATTAGCTGGATCAGAGTCTGACGATGGGAATAGTAACAATGCAAGGAGTTCCAAGCATGAGGTAGATGATTTGTCAATATTTTCCAATACGCAGTTTTTTGACTTTGATATGGGATGTTCCACTGATATTGCTGTTACTGTCGATGATCTATTGATGCAACAGGAGAAACAGTTGCAATCAAAATTTGATGGTGGAGCAGTATCGTCGTCGCCATCAACTGAACCTCTGGCTAGTAATAGTACCAATAACTTGGAATTGGCATCCCAAATCGATCAATTCTCAATAATTCCTACCCTATTCGATATTTCATCTCAGCCACAAAAACTTGCATCCCCATCATCGAAACAAATCGACCAATCCATCATTTCTCACTCCCAAATAGATCTTCAGCCAGTATTGAAGCAACCACTTGGTACCGAAGACGACAAACGTCGCCGCAACACTGAAGCTTCGGCCCGTTTTCGCGTCAAGAAAAAATTACGTGAACAAGAACTTGAACGTACTACAAAATCTCTACAAGATCGTGTAACCGCTTTACAATCAAGAATTGGACATTTAGAAATGGAAAATAAGTGGTTAAAAGACTTGGTCGTGGAAAAAAATCAAACTAGAGATATTAAACAATTAAGAGAATTGAAACAGAAAATTATGGATGATGTTAGTAATAATAAGGGTTAGTATTTATGTATATTTTTTTCGAGGCACTATCAATTTGATGTAATTTTTATGGAGTTTGAAGAAAAGTTACCGATTGTTGCAAAATATTCGTTTTCAATGCTGTAGTAAACATGCACATGAGTGTACTTAATGGATTATAACGTTGTAATGTCATATTCTTAAGCTTGCTACGTTGTAAAAAGTAAAGAAATTTTGATCACACTTGTACTCCCTTCGATTTTCTACGTAAAGATATCTATGTCTAAATGATGATGATTGGTTAAACTTATTTCATCAATTCCATTTTTTATTCCTATTTTTCAAAGGAGGGACTTAAAGATTTTTATAAACTGCACAACAAAAATTAATTAAAAAAACAATACAAATATTTAATTTAAGATAAATCATAACATAAAAAATCCAGTTGTATTGGTTATAGAAAATAATAACTTTTCTTTAAGTTCCTGTTTTGTGGAGTAATTTCTCAAATCAAGTGTATTAAAACATGTATGAGCTTCAGGAAATTTTGTATTATCTCCATAAACGAGACAGATAGTGAACTTTAATGGCCCTCCATTACCTTGAAGATTTTTGAAACCACCAACTGGTATACGTGATGTACCAGTAACAAATTTTAAAAGTTTACTTCGTTGTTTTGGAGTCATATCGTTAACAATTGACCAAAACCATTTCACAAGAATATCATTAGAACTGACATTTTCATACTGTGTATTTCGTTTCCAATCCTGAGTATCAATCGAGGAATAACCACTAATAACTTGACTAAGCTCGTCACTTTGGAACATTTTGATATATTTATGAGGAATAATATCGTAGAATCCTGTGCAAAAAGCATTTAGTTGTTTTTCTATCCTGCCCTTAATAGCCCATGAAACATACAAATCAACATATTCTTTCTTATTTTTGTCGGTAACTTCTATATTATTTCCCGACGGCTTTAGATTTATAATCTCATTCTTACCAAAATGTTCAGCAATTACTGAGAAAGTTATACCAAGACCGATATCATCGATATTATGGTCAAGAAGCCAAACAAAATTTCGATAAAGATCAAAATCGACCATTCGTAAGTCATTCAAAGTTAAGGTGCGTTTTAACAGTATTTTAATAATATTTGGATCGAGGCTACTACTAATATGGTAACCATAGAAAAGAGCTGTTGCAATTGCTTGTCCAATAAATTTAAAATATTCTAAGTGGTCGCGGTCAAAGATTGAGTTAGGATTAATTCCTACTGTGTAATGATCTCGAACCAAAAATAATCCATATACTGGGTCGAACATCGTCGATGAAAGTAAACTGAAAAAATCTTTAGAAAGGCCTGACCAGTCTAGTCCAACTTCTCCTTCAAAAATAACCTCAAATTTATACGATCTCAGGCTAGCTGCATGATTAAAAGCTGTCATAGCTGATTCAAAAATATTGTTTCTCTTTACTGTAATTGAACAACTCGGAACTTCTTTCAACTCTTCTAATTCGGACCGAAACTTTTTGCATTTTTTAGGTAAAGACTCACGTTTGATCTTCTTAGAATTACTTTGATATAGCTCGATATCGAGAGAGAATGCTTGTTCATCACCGTTCACAACATTGTTTGGTTGTGTAGGAAGTATATTTACATCCGAGGGGGTTGATCTTTGGCTGCTGGACGAAAGTCGGTCAGCTCTTATATCACTAGTATTATAATTGAGAGTATCTTCTTTCTCTAGTTTAAAAATCTCATTCACAACATTAGGAAAACATTCAATATCAAACTTTTGATGCAGTAGGGATTTTAAGTTGTTTAACTCAACAATGTTACAGTTAAAGAAGGAGTAACTAATCTTACCCTGAACAACTTGATCCCGACCGTATGAAACAAGCGATGAAGAGATGTTTATGTTTTTAGATCCTGCCTGGTCAACTAGAGTAGTAAGATCAATATTTAAACCACCTAAATAAGCTTTACGAGAATTTTTTTTCTTCTCGTCACTTATTCCAATATTCAATCTATATTTCTTTTCTGGATATCTATCATAGATGTTAACAATTGCTCAAGATACCTTTTTATCCCGTCAATATGGAACTACTTACAGAATTAATAGAATCTTACATTCCCAAACTGGATTGATTGTTGACATAGCAATTTCCGTAGCCAGTGGTTCGTCACTTGCATCATACTTCTCATCTCCCTTTACATAAATAGATACTTTTGGACTTGGTTTCCCTATTAAACCAAAAAATTAGTCATTTTTCATAATCAAGAAAATGGAATAGAAATATCGACCAATGCTTTACATACTCAGTAAATGCCTGTTTTCTAGATTTTCAGCGCCATGTACTACCAAGATGCATATGTACGTTAGAACAATTAGTAAGTAGAATGAATAGAAGACATAACCATACTTGTCAGAAAATATTCTTTCGGTTGAATGACCTCAACGGCGTTCATGTTTGTTGAAGTGAGAGTTGTGGTGTAAGAAATAAATCAAATTGGAACTGAAACCTGTCGCTGAAACAGTGACAATTTATAAACCAGTACATTTCCCCCCCTCTACGGCTTCAGCCTTGCCAATATTCATAAAACGATAATATTATATGTAATTATCTAATTTATTACTATGAATATACAGTTGGGACAATTACAGCAAAGTTGACAAAACCATTTAGCGTGACATATTTCACATTGGGGGCGCACTTCAATACAATTACAAACAAATGTGACATGTCTTAGAGTCTCCAACGTTCTTCCTACTACACATAGTGTTCTGCGATCATGGAGGATGGTGTTTTACCCGCAACAGAATTTAAATTTTCAAATGCCATGTGATTCAACTCTAATGCTAAGCAAAAAAGTATGAGCGAGCAAAGGGTATTACGCAAGAGCTGAACAAGGGAGGTGGTGATAGTCAAGAAGTAAGTAGTCCGATGTGAGTGGATACATTTCAGATAATAAATTTGTTATGTAATTAGTTTCACAAGGGTAATCTATGAAATTAAATAAGAAAAAAATTGACTTCTTCTCATATAATCATTTGATTTGTCCAATATCAGCATCATCAGTGATATTCTTGGCGTGTTAATAGTTTTCTTGTTGTAGTGGCTTTTATGCTCCGACCAATTGGACCAATAGTTATATTTGTACTTATTCAGAATCTTATTGGATGATTGAACTATTTTTGAGGTGGTTCTCTCGGAGAGTCCTGAATCACCAACAACGATAAAAGTAAAAATTCATAAAATGAAATAATAATTTTGTCGACTCCAGAATAGTTCAAAAGTTTAAGGTAATTGTTGGGTAATTTTATCAAAGAATTTTGGGGAAACATCATTCATCGAGAGCTGAAATTGTAATGGGTCATCTCACTATGGTTATTTCCCCCTCCCCGAGGACTAATAGTAATTTGAACCTAAGACAAAATGTTGGATTTCAAAGATTACTGGTAAACTTGCTTTACTTATTATTGTTATTATTGCAATAAGGGTGAAAATGGATTGCCAACTGTTAAAAATGTTAACTAACGTCTATCATGAACAAGTTCTTGTCTGGTAATGATAATGTATGTTGACTTTTTATCTGAAGTCCCATCTGCTACTTCTAAATTGAGATGCAAATTTGCAGTTTTCTTGAGATTGAGATTTGTCCTTGGTGTACTGAACAGTACTAGATCTATACATGATGTTTAATTCTGTTGGTTGGATTTTGCGTGCAATGGAGATTGCTTTGAGGGTCATGAAGTGGGACACTGACACTGGTTACCACTGGGATGTTGACGATTATTGAACAATGTGTGTATTAGTACTATTGAAAGACTAAAAATTATTTATGTTAGTTTGATGTTTTCAACGTCTACGTGACTTCTTCTGAGACAAAGGATTTCTTATTGGGAGGTATTCTGGGTATATACAAACTTAGCTTTGCTTCTGGTTAACTGTAGATGGCCTAGGATATTTCGTAAAAGTGTTGTTAGCAGTAATACAAGAAAAAGTTTTTGCGTTATTTGGACGTTCCTGAGCTCCAAACCAATTTTTTGCTGTTGAATCAAGGCCTAATCTTATGTGTTGAACATTTGGCATTTTTGCTGGGATTGAATTGGGCACTTGATTCTGATTTACTACTTTCTTATTTCCTGAAGTAATTAAAGATCGAATGATGTCATTACAAGTGGCCGATAACAATGCAATATATTGGGTACTATATTGGTGGTTTTCATTCTCGTTAGTCCCTTTTGAAACGCTAATAACGTCCTTTGTAAGAATTTTCTTTCGCTCACTAGTATTGAATTTTTTTTTTTTGCTTTTCTTGAACAACTTAGGTGGATTGGTTCTAAGGTTATCGTTCATTCTTATTGTTTTATCAGATAGGTTTCTTTTATTGGAGATTGATCGGGCAATGACTCTCTTGATACGTTTGGAACTAGACAGAAAAGGAAAATTGCCTGAATTAGGATACCTTACTTGCGTTACGGCCGCCCATATAATTGTTTGGTTTATGCTTGACATTTGTATTAATTAATTATCTATTGCTAGCTTGGAATTGATCTTTGATATTCCTGAATAAATTCTTACCCTTTAAATTGAGGGTTACCATGCGTACCAGTTTTATTGATATTACCATTAGTAGAATTTATATCGTTAGGAACAAAAGACGAGGCAACATTGCCGTCATCGGAAGAATTCAATTAACGAAACGGCTTCCAAAAACGACATGAAAATTGAATCTTTTACAATGAATAAGACTGGCCGGAAGAAGCTATAAAATTTTATGATTCATATGAGTGGGAGACTATTTCTGACCGTATTTTTGAAGCGTTTCTGAATTCAATTCCTAAATGCATTCAGTAAAGCCGCAAGAATATCTAATTAACTTTGGAAGGTATATATATATATATATATATACATTTGTAAAATACGGCTTTCAATCTATTAATTGATCCAATGTTTACATACGTTTGTAAGTAATAAATTTCTATATAGGCAACATTTAAAAGTTGAGGTTGGTGGTCGGAGTGGTTTGAGAAATGTACTTTAAATAATGAGGGATAGCTGTATATATTATGCAAAAACAAATTCCCATCCATTTTCTTCTAATATTTTCGTCCAGTGAACGCCTCTTGCCCATGACATTTCTAGTGTTTTATTGGCAAAATATACTTGACCAACACCAAATCTTTCCATACCTTTAAGTCTTTTCCTGTAATTTTCACGTACTTTTTCGTCCATTACTTCACAAGCGGTGGTGAATATGGGGAAACTCATGCATGATTCGACGCGAGAACCTATTGGAATACAGTCGTCGAGAATTTTGGTGGCTTGGGAAACTACGGATTGGACGAAGGGAGACTTTGTGGGGAGGAGGAGAGCACGGCGGTAGAGTTGGATTAGGGCGGCGTAGCAGAATGTGGTGTTCATGGCACAGAGTTGAGAGTAGGTTTGGATTTTTATGGGGAGATCCTGGGATATAGATGAGTATGTTCTGACAAATTGTTTGCGTTGAAGTTCGTAGTTTTCGCAGAAGGAAAGCATGAGGTTCGCGAGTTGGAAAGCTTCGCTTATAAGTGAGTCGTTGTTGCCTTGTGATCGAAGGCGTTCACGGATTAAATATGAAACTTTGGATAAAATAGGCATGATGTCAAGATCGAGTCCAAGCAGTAGATCAACTGTAACTGGTCCATCCTTGACCCTTGCTAATGACCAATCGTGAACTGCCCAAAGTTGTGCCATATTTTCATTTGTTGATAAAAATGCACTTGAATGAGAAGATGATAATGCTCCAACAACATCAAAGTAAGCAAACCATCGTATCAGAAAATATGTAATATCGGATTCATCTAATCCAGATTTGAAAAATCCTAAAGGTTTAGGGCCAACACCGTTATTTACTAATAATGGCTTGGTGAGCTTTCGAGAAATAACAATATCCCGAGCCCCATGTAAATGCTTTTTCCATGTAGATGTAGTTTCAACTAAGATATCGTATGAAGCCAACATGATAGCCGTTGTTAATGTAACATCTGATTTACTTTCTACCTCGTTTTCTAATGCAGATGTGAGACCTTGGAATGTCCGTGATAAAAGTCTACCAAGAATGTGGTTTGGAGGTGAAAGGTGAAGGTATTTTGCCCGATGGTAGGCAGAGTATGCTAATAATAAAGAAAGTAGATGAGGTGCGCCTAAAGACATGGCTGGTAGAAGGGTTTTGAATGGGTTTTGAGGATATAGTAATGGTGCTGGTACAAGCATATCAGCTGATACATGTATGAAATGATGAAAAAGTTCACGATATAGAGGAACGTCTTTCAACATGTCTGGTAATGGAGTAAACGGTCTGGGAATATACGTGAACCCTTCATCGATATATTCAGGCGAAGAAGATGACGGTGAATTAGAAGCTGATGGGGGTAAGTTACGTAGCGGTAATTGAATCAAATTGTTTCTATAGCTTGAATCGTGGAAATCCTCAACATCCACGTCCAGCGGGAAATCTGACAGATCAACACTCGTAAAAAAAGAATCCAATGCATCTAAATTTTCCTTCTTAATAAGCATCAACTCATTCGATTTTTCGATGTTTGGTATAGGATCTAAAATATTTTCACTTTCAGTCCCCGGAGTCTCGATGATCGAATCAAATTCAAAGTCCTCGAACCCATCAATTGTTTCATTATAAAACATCTCCGGTGTTTCCAACACAAACGAATCATTCCTAATAGATTTTTCAATTCCCACAGCCTTAAAATCCTTCAACACAATCTGTTGTTCTTCTTCTCTATTCTTGTACGGCCGACCTCCCCAAATCAACTTGAGCGAATAATCACAAAGGTTCTGTTTGTACTTTACGCAGTTCGAGCATTTAGGTTTCCGTTCATCACACTTAATTTTTAGCCGTTTACAATTATGGCAACCTTTCCTACTTCGTTTCTTGACAGGTTTAAGTGGATTGGGTTTTCGAGGCATTTCCAATAATAAAATCCAGAACCAAAATTGAATATTGAATCAAAGTCTCAGATAGAAAGAAGAAAAGGGAGAAAGAAAAATTCCAAATTATTTATTTTATTCTATTTCTCTCCGAGATTAGAGCCTAGAACAAATCAAACGAAATTAACCTTAAAAGTATCAAGGGTAAGGGTACTATATTTTTTCACGGCAGGAATGTCCATGCGAAGACCCTTGCGCTTTAACCGTTCTCTACATTGGCCTCGAGACCTTACAACGTCATATTCCCATTGGTGCAATCAATTCAACCGTTTTCGAAGACAATCTACATGTAAAGCATAACTGATCAGCTAAAGATGTTTACATACATGGCCTAAAAAATAAGATAAACAGAAAAAAAAATTACAAAATTGAAATTCTGATAATCTCTACAGTAAATTCTCGCAAATATTGTTATTTTTGTTCTCTTCACATCATGAACATGTAGAAAAGTACATTTATCACTAATCAGCAATACTTTAAACAATAAAATATTCATTTTAATCAAATATATATTACAATACATTAAATTTCTTTTAAAATTGATCAAATTCAATCAAGAACAAGACCGTCTCCAATTTTGAAAATCCTCGAAAGCCTTTCTCAAGCCGTACCATCCCAAAAAAATATATATATATTCTTGGCACCAAAATACATTATTATTTCCCAAGTCGAAATCACAGAAGTCACATATATGGCATGGGACATACTTACGTCTTATGGCTTAATCATTTAATGATACCTACAATTCATATCAATTAAGAAATTTGGACGTCGCACTTTCAACTGCTACTTACATATATGTTCTTTTAACTCCAAATCCTGTATTTCAGATTAAAAGCATCAGCCGTGCCGTACGTAAGATTGTATGAGATTTTTGTGCATGTGTTAAACTATGTCTTCAGTGATGTACACAATTATTTCAAGGGGTGTGCCATCCTATCTTATCATTAATAATAATAATAATAATTATGTTTATAGTCCCATATTTATATAGAAGAAGACTGTGTTGTGTTTTGTTGATCTTGCTCATTTTCGGAATATACCTGTAAACAATTCCAGATAGGATCAACAAAATTACTGACGTATTTATTTGCTAACTTAACGGTTACTAAGTCCGCTGAATTATATGGGCACATAATTAAAATATTGTGAAACCTCATAAGGACTAAAGTATAATCCACTTGTTCTTGTTTTTCATAACTAAAAGTGCAATATTTAAATCTACTATGTTAATCTAAACAAACATACGTATGTATATATGTATGTATCATTCATTAAGATAATTTGCATGCAAGTTGAACCTGGTGCATCTATTAATCAAATATAAAAGATCTTCTCCAATTTTCCTAGTAAAGTTGCCTAAAGCCACAAATGACTGTCAAACTCAGGTTGTTAACTTATGTACATATGCACCCACTCAAGATTATAATGTACCAATTTAATACTTTCCAAAAATCAAATCGGATAGTAAACACACATGGCATTCATCATAATTGACACAAGAAACTAATGTTTCTGTATGGTTTTTTATCCTTGGAAAAACTACATTTTATCCGACATTCAGACGTATGCGGACACATAATCTTGCTTAATAAACATATTTTTTACATGGAAAAATGCGAAACAGAAAACCAACGACAACTAGAAATACAGAAATCATGGGTTCTGACCAAAAATGAGGTGTGTCTATTTTCGATTCCTGCAATAATTCAAACTACACAGGGATAAATGTAACCTTCGAGTCAACCAAATTTAACACAGTTTTCTTTCATAAAAAATTTGGTTTTGGTAGTTAAGTTATGTATTTTATAATTTACCTATAAAGTGTCGTATAGGTAGGATTTTAGTATTTCCATGTGAAGTTTTGGTTCTGGTTGGACTATAATACGTACTTTAACAAATTTTGTAGACTATCATAAATATCAGACAATAGTAAACAAAGAGTTATTGAGACACCATAGTAATTTCTGTCAAGAACATGATTACGCATCTAGATAGGTACCAATGAGGAATAGCTTTAATATCTTTTTTAATTGAATAAATTGGGCCAAAAATAATAATAAAACTGGGTAAAGTTCTATACTGTAAAATTTAGATAATAATAAGAAGCAACGTGAGTGTGATTCGTACTCGTTTTTACGCTTCACAGACCATTATTTACCACAATAGAGTTTAAACATCAGTCATTTCTGAATCTTCGTTCCCCAGTATTTTCCACACTATTTTCAGCATTGAATTGTCTTCACCAAAAAGTGCTGGAATTTCCGCTCTGAACCCGAATAAAATTGAATCCAACTTTTGAGTGTCAAGAATAAAGTGCAATGCCGCACATATCTTTGCAATCTGTGTAACATACTCGTCGATAGTTCTTTTAATCCCGTAAATTCAAGGTTCGATGCTAGGTTAAAATAATATTTAGAATTTGGAAAATTAAGTACAAAAACATGTATATTACTAGAAGTATCACAGGGCTAGTCCAAAAACTTTGAAGTTCTTGTATCCCCGTTGATGACGACAAAGTCAATCAAGAATGGTGCTAGGTACGTTTTGTGAGAAGAAAATAAAAAAAAAATACTTTTTTTGTTGATTATGTCCTCATCACTTCTAAGCAAAATAAGCAAGATGGAATTAAAATAGTTTGACAATTGACTATATAGAGAAGGGCAATATTTAATTTGATACTTAACAATGAACGAAAATCTAGATCAAGCTTCTGAATCTACTGATTACAATGGATCGTGGAGCAGTTTTGACATTTTAAAAGCTATTTTCGAGAGTCTCAAATTGGACGATGGTCTATCAGATAATGTACGCACGACTCTTTCACCTTATGCTACATTAAGATTATCGGCCAATCTTGGAAGCAAGTCTAAGGATTGTGAAGAAAATTATCCTAGAATTTTTGAACATCCTGAATGGTTGGCTGCGTTGGTTTGGGGTAAAGATCAAGCCAGAATGTTACCAGTAAACCCTTCAATCCATTCGTTTATCGAAGATCCACACAATGCGATGGATTATATTTCTGTTCTTTCACATGAATTTTCAAGCGGCCTGACATCAGAAGAACTTACAGTTATAAATGAACGATATTATAGATCTGGAGACGATACTCTTTCTCGGATTTCATGTTATCGTTCCAAGAGTATTGTTTCAGAATCAAGATCATCAACTGAACAGTCAAGCTCTAGTTTGAATTCTTTATATGTTTATTCAGTTTGGGATTTGGAAAAACAGAGTTGGTTGTTATTAGGAATCTTTTTGTCGCCAGACCATGCTATCCCTTTAAATGAATGGGCCGATCATCCTGTGAAAGCAAATGAACAATATAAAAAGTTACCGGATAATAAAGATGATGGCGAAGAAGGGACTGAGGAAGATAATTACTGGGATCTTTATGATAACATTCCAGGATCAGATGGTGAAGAAAATTCAGAAGAGCATGTTAGTCCTGATCTAGGCAACAATAAATTTGGTGCCGAAGAAGATGATGACGATGAAGCATACTATGAAGGTTACAATGAAGTTGAGGACATGATCCAAGGTGACAATGCAGAAAATGGCTTACCTGAAAATTCATTTGAAGAAATCCGTACTCATCCTACTCCGTCTACAGAAATTAATGATTCAATAGTTCAATGCAATGTTAACACTAGAAATGATGATGAAGCAGACAATTGTGAACAAGATCCAATTAGGTCGCATATATCAGCTTCCATTGCTTCACTTTACAATCTTGCCCAATCACAAGGAATTGACATGCATGATTTTATTGATATTACCATTTCGACAGTCGCTAAGACAGCAAAGGAATAAAAAAAATCATATATTATCGATTTTCCCTAAATTTATATTCCAATCCAAACTGTAATTACATTATTAAAAGGCCCTGAAATCTATTCTTCTCATATCATTCCTACAATAAAATAATGATTAAACATATACACATCCATTTGACAGCTTCCTATCAATATCTGTATTTTGACTCATCTTCATAACAGAACCATCAACTGAGTTCTCGAAAAAGAAAAATCAAACTCATCACTTAAACATCTTCAATTTCATTGTCTTTTCAGTAAAATCAACTCCTCTGTTTATCATATCTTCAAAAAGTTGAATATTCAAATATTATTTTTTGAAACGATTCACTGAAGTAGAGAATCAAGAGATGGAACATCGCAGTAATTATGGGTTAGGGTATATTTATAAAGTAAAAGTAGACAATCACAGTATAGTGTTCATTCACAAGTATTGTTTTTGTTTATTTTTTTTTTTTCCGAGTCTATCATATCCTTCTAATTTTTCAGGTTAAATGTCGTTATTTGGCAAGCTTGAACAATTCACGGAAACAGTATCTGTCACATCATTTGTGGTGACGGTGGTAATACCGGTCGCCTATGTATTTTATAGGCTTTTTCTGAGGAGATCAGATAGTGAAAAGCCCATCTTGTTCTCACTACCACCACCGGAGCAATCATTACCACATTGGAAAGGTAAGAGGTTATCACCGGCAACCATTAGAGACCCAGCTGATCCAACTAAAATTCAATGCTACTGTCCAGCTACCGGTCAATTTTTGGATTCTATTCCTGCGGCTACTCGATATGACATGGATGTTGTGACTGAGAAAGCACATAATGCTCAAGTAAAATGGGCGCAAACAACCTTTGCACAAAGAAGAAAAGTTTTGAATACAATTAGAAAGTTTATCAACGATCATCAAGAAGAAATTGCAAGAGTTGCATGTCGAGATTCTGGTAAAACTATGCTGGACGCATCATTGGGTGAAATTTTGGTGACGTTGGAGAAAATATGTTGGACAATCAAGCATGGTGAGGAAGCATTAAAGCCGTCGAAACGACCTGGTCCTTCTAACATTCTGATGTCATATAAGACTGCAGAAATTGTTTACGAGCCACTGGGTGTTGTTAGTGCAATGGTATCATGGAACTACCCTCTTCACAACTTGATGGGACCGGTTATTTCGGCATTGTTCACTGGTAATGGTATTATTGTAAAGTGTTCAGAGTCTGTCGTTTGGTCTAGTCAATATTTTATAAAAATTGCTAAAACAGCTTTGAAGATTAATGGTCACGATCCTGATCTAGTGGATATTATCTGCTGCTGGCCAGAAGAAGCCGATTACTTGACTTCACATCCTGGTATTGACCATATTACTTTTATTGGTTCTAGACCTGTGGCTGAAAAGGTATTAGTAGCTGTTGCTGAACCGATGACTCCAGTTGTTGTCGAACTGGGTGGAAAAGATCCTTTTATTGTTTTGGATGACGCAAGTAATATCAACAATATTGGTTCCTACATTCTTAGAGGTACATTCCAGTCTTCTGGACAAAATTGTATTGGCATTGAAAGAGTCATCGCTATGCCTAAATCTTACGAAAAGTTAGTTCCTATTCTTTCAGAACGTATCACTCAAATTAGGTTGGGATCCTCAATAGATCAACAAGATAATGTTGACATGGGAGCAAGTATCACAGACCTACGTTTCAAAGCACTTGAAGAATTGATCCAAACTGCCGTAAAGCAAGGGGCCAAACTTGTTCATGGTGGTTCTCAATACATTCACCCTCGTTATCCTCAAGGCCATTACTTTACTCCAACAATGCTCATTGATGTCACTCCCGATATGGATATTGCTCAACAAGAAGTCTTTGGACCAGTTCTCCTCATGTTTAAAGCTGATTCCGCTGAACATGCCATAGAAATAGCAAACTCAACCGAATATGGACTTGGTGCCTCAGTTTTTGGTAACGCATACTCTAAAGATACCGAACTCGTTGTAAGTAAAGTTCGAAGCGGAAACGTATCAGTAAACGACTTTGCATTTTATTATCTCTGCCAATTACCATTTGGTGGAGTTAAAGGAAGTGGATACGGTAAATTTAATGGAGCAGAAGGTCTTCGAGGCCTATGTTTAGCAAAATCAATTTGCAGGGATAAATATCCCTTAATTATCAATTCTGTCATTCCACCTGCAATGGACTATCCTATTCCTGATACTAAAAGAGCATGGAAAATGTCTAGTGCTATCAATGCTGTTGGTTATGGATGGGGGACTTGGGGTCGTTTAAAGGCATTATTTGAGTTAGCAAGAAATGCAAAATGATTTTTATGTACATGAAATAAAGGAAGAAAAAAAAAAAGTAACTCTGTATAATGATAGAATTTATATATATATAAATATAATAGGGATACATGTGTACATACCTAGGTATGTATGTAGGTACTATTTTTTTTTTTTTCCTGTACAAATTTACAACGGAATATAGAAGAATTTGACGTAACCTATTATTATAAATAATAGTAAATAATCATTATGTTTTTAATCCTATATAGAATCTTATAAGTAAATATAAAATGAATACTAACGTAAAAATAAAATAGTCACAAAATAAAACATTATATAAAAGAAGACTGTGTTAAATTTTGCCTGATACAGGCTTACAAGATCACATTTTTCCCTGTGTCTTTTGAATTATTATAGTTAGGATGGGGCTAAATTTTTCAGAAATCAGTAATAAAACTGATTACCGTGCAATGGGAAAACTTGATCATCCTAATGGAGAAACTTATTACCTCCAGATGTAGAGAATAATCTCTTTAAGGGAAAAACCATTACAAGCCAACGGTCCATAGGACCTACCATCTAGAGAGGAGTGCCGGTGTAAAAGACAGAAACTTGACCACCGCATCAATGCCCTCACACGTATCGAGGAGAGCCTTGACATCAAGTTCCGGAGAAATTCTTC
>JAJMJJ010000081.1:0-52292 GCA_030568955.1 Geotrichum siamense (nom. inval.) | reverse complement strand
ATGAAGCAAATTGAACTGAAGAAGGCAAAGAAAGAGCAAACGGACCGTGAAGTTGGTCAGATCAAATCAACCAATGAGTAAAATAAAATATTTTTGATTGTACAATGCATATTAATGAATGAAATGAACATAAATTGAATTGAATTGAATTTCACAAAAGATGATAACGTTTTGATATTTCTATGAACATTCAGGAGTTGGAGATGATAATTTCTAATTCAAAAAAAAATATATATATAAAATAATAAAAAAATACTGGCGTAGTTGGACGCCTATAAAGAATTATTTCTTCGATTGTTTTCTTAAATTTCTAATTTGTAATGGCAAATATATTCTATGTGCACAATTCGATATGCAGAGATTACTGTGTGATTATTTTTTCTATGAACCTATACTATCAGATATTTGTTTTCCATGATATTTATACAGTTGACAGTTGGTATGTCCAAATTAAGATATTTGTGGTATAGATGACATTTAGGTCAAGATTTTTTTTTTTTTTTTGCCCCCCGCAAAAATCAAAAACTTTTTTAGATACCTCGGTTTTTTTAAACGTTATCCACCTCTAGTTCAACCCAATTCCCTCGCCTTTCTTCTTCTATTTTTCATTCTCTCGTTACATTTTTAATCACTTTTTATATAACCATTATGGCGCCTATGAATAAAATCACGCCATCTCTTTATATTGGCTCTCTGCATACCCTCAAATCACCTCGCGATTTGCATCGTGCCGGGATCACACACATTATATCACTTCTACGTGAAGACGTACCTTCGCTCAGCTCCTTCGGATTTTATCACTTACAAATTAGAGTAGATGACGATGATGAGGAAGATATAATACAATATTTTGCAATGGTAAATGAGTTTGTGCGGCATGCTCGAAGGCGTAATGGAAGTGGAGCAGTTCTGATCCATTGTATAGCTGGAATTTCCAGATCAGTCACTGCTGCTGCCGCTAGTATATGTGCTATAGATGGAATTCCTCCGAATGATGCTATTGGGTTAATCAAAAGTAAGCGTTCGGTTGCAAATCCAAACTCATCGTTTAGGGAACAGTTGGATATCTATTGGTGCGAAAATTGTACTATTTCAAGAGAATCAAAATATTATAGAGAATGGATTAGAAAGAAACAGAACGAAGGAATTCCTTTAGAGTTTAGATTACTTAAGGTCCCTAACTTTGATAAGGATCAGGAACCTAAGTTTTATGACATGCCAGAATTGGAACAGAAATTGTGATACACTGATACGATATAGAAACTTTTTGACCACATCTTAATATATGTTATCATTTTATATAGAATTTATCGAAAATATATTCCATTATAACTTTTTTTACTTTGTTCACTAACTACTAGATTAAAACTCAATAAAACAGTTTCTTTACAAATATTTGTTCGATTGTAACCAAGATTTAACAACCTCACTATCTCGATCAATCCATTGAGTATTAGACTTAATAGTATCCAATACTTGACCCAAACTTCTATCATAACCGTGGTTATTTTTGTCCTTGAAAAATTCATTAATTTCGTCATAAGCTTTTTGCGATGCGAAGTTGTTCAATGTTAATTTTACCAATCTATCAAGCACAACCATGTTGGTCGAGAATCTCTCATAAAATGCATCCCAATTGGCTTTGATATATTCCCAAGTTTTCCATCTTGAAACTGAATTGCCTGCCAATGAACCGGCAAGAGAATGAGCATCTTGCTTAGGAACCTTGTCTGAAAGGATGTACGACAATCCGAGATCAATCAATTTTTCATCTTTGACCTTACCCATAGACACTAAGGCAATTTCACGAGAATCAACAGAAGAAGGGTTTGAGACCTCATTAAATATAGCATCATAGTTTTCAATGAGCTCTGCTCCAGTTGCTTTCAAACTAGCTCTGAATGCAGCACCTCTCAAACTAGGATGGACAGCTCTCTTATTACCGCTCTTCCATTCAGAAAACAACTTTTGAGCTTTTTCAACTGCATCAGGTAAATTGTAAGAAACTGCATTGTTGATGAATAAAACTCGCAATTGACCAGTTAAGTAATCCTCGCCATCGACAAAAGACCATCCAAGTTTCTCCAAATTAGGAGCAATAATAGATTGAGAAAACTTCTCCAAAGAATCCTTAATTTCTTTAGGCTGTTCGAACCATACACTACTTAAGCCATTGAGCCTCTTAAAAATTTCAGCCCAGAGATTGTAGTCATCTTCGTCTTTAAGTGCAGAAATAATTTCAAGGAAACCTGAGGTGCTACCAATGCCAGCAATAGCAGTAGAAGCTGCATCAGCAACAATACCAATCTTATCGTTCAAAGAGAGCTTATCGATACTTGCTGCAATCTTCGAAAGTCTTTCAGAAGAATAGTTGACTCGGTAAACACCAACTTGATCTTTATTTAACAAAAAGAAATCTTGCTTAGCCAATCCTGGAATTGTGATTTCCCGAGTGTCAAAGGTCGTGACAGTAGTTATCTTATCCTCAGGATTGCTTCCAGATGACAAGGAAAGAGGGACCCACCAAAGAGTTTGGTTTTCCTCCTCTGTAGCATCATTGGTAGCCAAGAATCTATCTTGACGTAACACTACATCCCCATTTTCTTTTTCAGTAACAGTGACAAGAGGATAACCAATCTTTAATGTCCAAGTGCTCATAACTTTATTAACATCAACACCACTAACATCAGAAAGAGCTGACCAAAGATCAACTGTAGTAGCATTAGCATATGAATGCTTTTTCAAATAGTTGGATACTCCTTTGACAAAAACTTTATCAGTAAGTTGGTTAGATATCATTCTAATTACAGAAGCACCCTTCAAGTAAGAAATAGCATCAAAAATTTGATCAATATCCAAAGCAGATTTGACAGGAACTTCGATAGGATGTGACTGACGAAGAGAATCCAAACTCAGTGCAGATTGAAGACCTTCAGAAATAAATCTAGAGAAAACATTCCATTCAGGGTAGAGATGATCAACTGCCAACCAACCAACATAAGTAGCATAACCTTCGTTAAGCCAAAGTTCCCTCCACCATGACATGGTGACCAAATTTCCAAACCATTGGTGAGCCAATTCATGAGCAACAACATACACTACTCTAGTTTTATAGGCTGCAGCACTAGTTGCTTCATCAAACAAGACTGCAGTAGTTCTGTAAGTAACGAGACCCCAGTTTTCCATAGCACCATGTGAAAACTCATGAACAGCCAAAAGATCCGCTTTTGGAAGAGCGTAATCAATGTCAAAAAGAGTCGAGAAGTAGTCAATAATTTTAGTTGCACTATTAAGTGCAAGTTCGCCTTGTTTACTGAGACCTCGAGTAGTATAAACTCTGACAGGGATCTTTTTACCGTTATATGCTCTATCAGTAAAAGCTTCAACATATTCGAAATCACCTGTTGCCCACGCAAGCAGATAGGTACTCATGATGGGAGTTCGCTCAAACTTCACAATCTTCACGCTCTTGGCTGAATCTACTGATTTCTTACCATCACCAGGAGTGGTAGAAGAAATAACAGGCATATTACTAAGTGCAGTCCAGTCTTCAGGAACCTCGACGGATACATCAAAAGTTGCTTTAAGTTCAGGTTCATCGGCACAAGGGAAAGCACGTCTGGCATCGGTAGCTTCGAATTGAGTTGAAAGCATTACGGCATCATTTCCTTCTGGATCTTTATATTGGGATCTATAAAATCCAGCCATATTGGTTTGAATAAGGGCCTTGTAGTCAACAGTGACAATGACTTTGGTAGCAGTTTCCTCAATTGGCGTGACAAGATTGATAGATACAACTTCAGTGGATTTCCCATACGTGATATCCTTGACAGAAATTGACGACTCAGTCTTAGTAGAGAAAACAGACACTTCAGCCTTAGTGACATCAATATCTCTGGCATTCAAATAGATTGTCTGTGAAGATTGTTGAACAGAATATTCAATAGCAACTTGACCAGCAAAAGTGAGATCAGGGATATTGATATCAAATACTTTCAGGTCGTAATGGACAGGCGTAAGCCCCTTTGGTAAGATGTCACGATCAGAAACAGACATTGTGATATAAGTTAACTGATTGAAATAAAAATAAATTCAGGAAGTAAGAAAAAAAATTTTGTGTGCCCACTACGAAGAATGAGCTTTATGCGGAGAATTAGTTGCTTTGGAGCAGCCAAAATTAAATATAATATGCCCTAACCCATAAGCTACAGTGTTTACTTCTAGTTCTACAATCCTGCTTTCAATTCAACACGGCACCCTCTACGGCAACAATTCACATCGCCGTTTACTAAGTATATGTGCATTAATATATTATCAACATATAGACAAAGGAACCAATATATTGTAACTTAATGTAAAGATTATTTGGCAATTTCAGTTTTTTGTATGTTCTCTTCTCCCGCCTTGCCAAACAACTCCAATGTCAGGATATCAGCCGTGTCATTGCTAGAAGAGGGCGAGTATAGGCAGGAAGGTATGTAGGTACCATATGTACAGTACTTATGCTCCGTAGTTAGTTGTACTTCAACTAGATTACCACATAGTAGTAGTAATTGAAATAATATAGATTTCTCCATGTATATTAGAAATTTTAAATTGATATAAATACCTATGTATATGATGGTTGAGAAAGCTATAATAACTTCATTGTGGACTTTATTATATACGCTTGTAAAAAATAAAAAGGAGCCAATTCTGGTAAGGAAGTATGAAATTTAGAATTGTAAGCAGATAAGTTGATCAAAAAATCAATCCTTCACAGGCATATTTTCAATGACTTTCTTAGCCCTGTCACCACTTACAATAACAGTTTTAACCATATTTTCACACTTTTCTCTCAAGAATTCTTCAGCGACATCGGCTATTTTTCTCATATACTGATGTACAGTGAGATCCCTATCGGTTGGAATCACTGGAAATGGTGAAAGAAAATCAAAAACACAATCGGTATTTACAACTGTAGTACTGGTATCTTCTTTTGGTTTACGATTTTGTTCTGGTCTCACGCTTACCAAAGGAATCATATTTTGGGAATGAATACTTGAAGGAACCGTGTTGGGGTTGACTTTGACATCAATAGGAGTAGGAAAAGATTCAGTACGGGTGTGAAAACACGCGTCTTGTTTAACAGAATAGTTTTTGTTGCTGACAAAATTTTCAACTATTTCTTCAAAAGATGAATTGTTTTCTTTGATAAAGTCGTCAATATCTTCTTGCGCAGATGCTTCAGAAGTGTCGATGTTATTCACGTCTTCTAAGCTAGTCGTAATTGTATTTGTAAGTCTCTTTTTTAGTTTTTCCTTTAAATCTATTTTTGAGATTGGTTTCCCTTCCGTATCTGATGAGGCTCTTAATAATCGTTTAGACCTTATGGGAATGAGTGAACTTGATCTCTTTTTTACTTTATTAATTCTAGGTTTTCCCCTTTTTAGAGACTTCTTAAATAAGATACACTCTGAATTTCGTATCTTATGCTCTTCCATGGGGTTGTCACCAATTTCCCATCCATCAACACCCAGTTCACAAAATTGACAGAAGACATTATCTTCACTTTCATCTGACATTGAGTAATAAAATCCAGATTTTGCCAACTCCAAAGGTTGGGGCAATCCATTTTCATTTTCATGAATCCACAACGACTTTCCATTTTTTGTAATATAATCGATTTTCCAATCTATATTGTTTTTACATTTTGGTGGGGACTTTATATTTGTAGGAGCAAAGAACGTTTCAAGTCTCTTGAGCAAAGAGAGATTTGAGTTCTTTTTGTTAGTAAGAACCCACATTAAAGGACAGTCGGGTCTTACTGAAAAGTGTGATTCGAATGGATCATCCCCATCCTTCCAATCTTCCATTACAACTTGACAATAGAAACATGTAACTGTGTCGCTCTTGGAGTCACCCTGATAATTTGGTGTAAAATAAAACCCGGTCTCGGCAAGGAGTCTCAGATCAAGTGTTTTATGGGGCCAGTCTTGGAAGGACTTTATACGGGTTGTGAGATTATGGTATCCGGGCGTCATTATACTGTAAAGTTTGGATGTGTATGTGATGAGAAAATGATAATTGGTGTAATAATCAAAAAAATTACATAGCGCATGTAATACTCCCAATATATTTAGTGGGGTAATTGATTGAATTGGGAAATTCACGAAAGTCTTATTAAGTGAAAAATCGTATCGAATAGAGGTAAGCTACTTTGTCATAAAATATTGATTCGAGATATATTAAAATGCTGATAATCATGTACTTACATTCATACATATGTATGTATTTACATTGCCATACTGTGGTATAACACTAGAAATTTTTAAAAATAAAAAATTATACAGCATATGTATGATAATCTATATAACAACGATAGAATAAATAGTACTTCAACCCTTAAATATTGAAACATTAAACGTAGATTATCAAACGGTAGAACACAAAACGAAGAATGAAATAAATCATAATCCCAATAATGAATATACACCTACTACATGGTACGTGTATAATATTTCCAATATAAAACACGTGACATCAGCAACAGATTGAAATTTATATATGTTGGCCCCAGGGAATGAAATAGACTGTCGTGAGAGGTCGATTAATTTAAGTATGCAAATATTAATTATTCAAAAAAAATAAGAACTTTTTTAATTCTATGGTATCAATTGGGTATACAAAATACAAACCGATCATATAGCAAAGACTTCTACATACTTTTCATGATATTAAGAGACAAATTAAAGTATTGCAGTGTTCTGTAACTTTTGAAAGTTGTGCAGAAACTCTCTTTTGTCACATGCAAATCCCGAGATTTGATGAGAACCCCAACGTTTATTGAAAACCTAATACGTAATAAAACGCTGCTAATGAAATTTTCAAGATTGGGCTTTCCACAATCAATTCGAAGACTTGAAAATCGATTAAAGAGTATTTAGTGTGCTGTGAATTATGACCTTCAGTAAAAAACAAATATTCTTACTACGCCATTCTTCTGTCCCACCTTGCACGAAGATGTTTGAAGTGACATGTGACTTGGGAAGGTGGCATTTTGGGTTTAATTGTTTTCGCTCAGTACCCCTTTATCTTCATTCTCCCATTTTTTCCCCTATTCTTTTTTCCATAACTTGGATTCCTAAATGGACATTGTATTGGTCTGAGCAGTTACATAATGGCTAACTCAACTGAAAAGAATCAGGCAAATCAAAAGGAGCTTTTCATCGAAAAGAAGGATTTGACAGGCACCAAGCCTACCAAGGTCCCTGTGGAGTCCAAAGAGTCGATAACCAATGAGAAGGAGAAAAAGAAACAAAATTTTATTGTCAGAACAATATGGACCCTGGTTATGATTAGTGGCTTCTTCGTAATTCTAGCTGCAGGTCATATTTGGATTATTGGCCTGGTTGTATTGATCCAGATATTATCTTTCAAAGAAGTCATTAATTTAGCTACTGAACCTTCGAGAGAAAAAAATCTACCATGGGCAAGATCTCTAAATTGGTACTTTCTTGCAACCACCATTTACTTCCTTGAAGGCGAATCTGTCATTTATTATTTTAAGCATGTTGTTCTGGTAGACAGTTTCTTGCTACCATTGGCAATTAATCACAGATTTGTCTCTTATTGCTTGTATATCATAGGTTTCGTCTTCTTCGTCTATTCATTAGAAAAGAACCATTACAAATTTCAGTTCACTCAATTCTGTATTACCCATATGGCTTTATTGCTTGTCGTGATTCAAGGAAATTTCATTGTAAGCAATATTTTCTCCGGCATTTTTTGGTTTTTTGTCCCTGCTGCTTTAGTCATTACCAACGATATCTTTGCTTACCTATGTGGTATCACATTCGGTAGAACTCCTCTTATCAAGATTTCACCAAAAAAGACAGTTGAAGGTTTCGTCGGTGCCTGGATATGTACAATCGTCATGTCAATCATACTATGCCACATTTTAATTCGATTCAATTATTTCATTTGCCCTATGCAAGACCTTGGTACCAATGTATTTTCAAATACCATTTGCAATGTCAACCCTGTCTTTATTCCTTCTACTCATAGGGTCCCTTCTTTCTTACAAGGAATCCTTAAAACCGAAAGCCTTGTTTTCCCCACAATTCACTTTCATGTTGCTGTTCTCGCTACCTTCGCTTCCTTAATTGCGCCCTTTGGAGGATTTTTCGCTTCTGGATTGAAGCGAACATTCGGTGTTAAAGACTTTGGTAATACTATCCCTGGTCATGGTGGTATTGTTGATAGATTTGATTGTCAATTTGTAATGGGATTTTTTTCATATCTCTACTACGACACCTTTGTAGCTACTCATGGTGTTTCTATGGGCTCTGTTCTCCAAAGTGCAATTTTAAACCTTGAACCTAAAGATCAAATCCAATTAACCATCTCTTTGACTAAGTATCTCACAAATAATGGTATTCTTGATGAAACTGTTCTTGAATGTCTGAACTCTGTGAATCTTGAACTATAGTCATTATGTCTACTAGCCTTGGAAGATATGTGTGTATACCTCGTGATTACCTACATTCCTATCTATATTTAGTTAGGTGCTCATCCATCCATCCATCATTAACGTTATATACTTCAATAAGAATGAAAAGAATGTATTTATGATATCATATAATGAAAGAAAATTACAGGTAATGTCTAAGTTTAATGGAATTTTATTTCTTTTTTCGTTTTTATTTTTCAGTGTTGTGAATGCGACGAGTACGCTTTGAGGGTTTTCTCCAGAAGTATTGTTTGTGGTTTTTACGACAGGAACGAATGCCATGTACTGGACCCCCTAATAGCTGTTCAACCAAGCTCTTTCTATCTTCATCATCATCATTATCAGCAATATAGTAAAACTCAGGCTCTAATGGCTTACCAGCAGCGTCTTTACCTTCTCTATGAACAACTCCAATACAAATCGGAGGAAATTCCAAAAGATCGCTTAGTTGAGAAATTGATTGGTTAGGAATATTCTTGTGGAGCGTTGAAAGAGGTGTGGAACTTAATCGTGAGAATGCAAGGTGGTTGATTATTAAATGAAGGGTGTATTCTGAGGGTGACAAAAAGTCTTGTGCTGTCTTCTGGGGAGTTTCATGATGAATATCATCAGCGTGTTGGTTAAAATCATGAGCATTTGCGGTAATTGGTGTCGAAATTTGGGATTCAGACTTGGAACTATCGATTTCAGATGTAAAAGAAATGTGAGTACGGTGATGATTAGATGTAGATTGTTCAACTTCATGGAATGTTTGAGAAAAATATTCTTCATCTTCCATTTCTCTTACTCTCTTTCTGCATTCTGAAGGTGATCCTTTTATCAGAACAAATGCCTTCTCTGGAGTCACGTCATTATCACTTTCAATCTGTTTCACCGGTGATTCTAAGTCTGTATCATGATCATCGATGACATCAACCACAACGCGTTCTCCTTTAATGTCAACACTAATACCTTCCCGTTCTTCCACAGCGAGACTATCTCCTTTATTTAAAGAATACTCTTCTTGTCCTTCTCGCTTTTTAGATGGTACGTACACCACACACCCATTCCATCCCACGCATTTGAGATGTAACATGCCTTCTTCGTAGTGAATAGCCACATGAACACGCGATACTTTTTTATTTTTGCATGAAACTGCAAATGTACTACTCTGAGAGCTTCTTCCAATTGTTACTGGAGCTCCGGAAGTGGGTATCTTCACTTGGAGCACATCTGAAAGTGGTGATCTTAGGTCTAGTGTTTTTGGCACACCGGGACAAACAACAAAAGGATCATTATTTTCTTCTTCTTTATCACGCGCAAAACGAATTGGGGAAGAAGTATTAGCAGGAGTGGCATATGCAGCAGCTGTGAATTGGATCTTCTTAGGATATTCCGCTTGGGTTGGTGAAGACAGAGGATCAAATGGCGGGAGTAATGATGGAGGTGACGATGGAGGAAACTGCATTATCAAACACTCTTGGGATACCACTTTGTATATTATCAAGTCACACTTTCCAACTCAACGTAGAATGTTAATAATAATAATAGTAGTAGTAGTAGTTATAATAATAAAGGTTGGAGGACAAAAAGAAGAAAGTGAGTGGTTGGAAATTTGAGGAGTACAAAAAACAATAAAATAGATCTTAATACAAAATACGCGCTGAAAAAAAAACATAAATTTACAAAATAATACGCGTCGCGCGTAGACGCGTCACGTAGTATCGGTAAATAAGAAAACACGACGCGCGAGTTGGTCTCTCAGACAACAAAATGTAACCCTAATAAATATTTAGGGTTATTAGTAATAAATATTATGTGACTGTCGAAATATATGAGATGTTCTCAAAAGTTTGCATGTAGATTTTTCAGACCACCCAAAAGCTTTGTAATAAAACCTAACCCTGATTTTTTCCACCAGGGTCCAGTCTTATGCGATTCAGAGCACATCTTTCAATTACGAAGATTTCGCAACCGTTCAAAGCGACACCAGGATATAACAATGACTAGTAAGTGATAATATGTGAATACCATTATTCTGAAGATTTGTTGAAATCATCTCATCCGTCACCAAAAAAAAGTTTACATGACATTTACGAGAACCGAAAGATCAGTATTAAACTAGTTTGGAAGTTGCAGTTGATTCAGAATTAATGTATGGTTCAGAGGAAATGACAAGATATTAACAATATTTATAGAGGGTACCTCCAGTTTCGGTAAACGTCACAACAAGACCCACACTATTTGCAACAGATGTGGTCGTCGTTCTTTCCACATTCAAAATTCTACTTGTAGTTCCTGTGGCTATCCCGCCGCTAAGATGCGCTCTCGTAAGTTTAGGCAAAATATTATGATTTGATTATTTATGCAAGAATAAAATACTAACAAATTGGGGATATAGATAACTGGGCTCTTAAGGCTAAGAGAAGACACACCACCGGTACTGGTCGCCAGAGATATCTCAAGACTGTCCAAAGAAGATTTAATACTGGCATTACTGTCTAGCTTCCTTACGTGTAACATAGTTATGAAATATATTTATGTCATCGGATGAACAAACTGTTTCCTATTGATATCAAACTCGTAAACACAATTGTCCTTTAAATGAGAGAAGATCTTCCCGTGTAAATCGTTTGGGTTAGGGCTAATTTGGTGCATATCGACCCAAGGGTACAAAAGAATATGATGGAAGATTTGAGAAAATTAATTGTCAAAATTTATTCTCGAATTTTCTTATCCTGGTTTGAAATTTATTACTTCACAGATCCTCTTCTCCGTGAATAATTTTCTTCTTTCTCAACCATCTATCCTTTTATTACTTTCATTATCATAATTTCCTGAGAAATATTCATATTTATTCGCATTTTTAAAGAAAGATGGTTAAGGACACGACGCTATATGATGTTTTAGGTCTTAAGCCTGACGCTACGGACGCTCAAATCAAAAAGGCTTACAGACTCGGTGCACTCAAATATCACCCCGATAAGAATCAACACAATCCTGAAGCTGCAGAAAAGTTTAAAGAAATCTCTGGTGCATATGAAGTTCTTTCTGATCCAGATAAACGTGAACTTTATGATCAATACGGACCTGAGGGTTTGGCTGCTGGCGGTCCTGGTGGAATGGGTGGTGATCCTAACGATATTTTCTCCCACTTCTTTGGTGGTGGAATGGGCGGCATGTTCGGTGGCGGCGCTCCTCAAGGACCTAAGAAATCAAGAGATATTGTACATGCTATTAAAGCCACGCTTAAGGACTTATATCTCGGTAAGGTGTCGAAGCTTGCATTGACTAGAACAGTTATGTGTGAGGCTTGTGAAGGTAGAGGTGGTAAGGAAGGTGCTGTCAAGACTTGTCCTGCTTGTAAAGGTCAAGGTATGAAGTTTGTCACAAGACAAATGGGTCCTATGTTACAAAGATATCAAACTGTCTGTAATGAATGTTTAGGTGAAGGCAAGATCATCAAACCTAAGGACAGGTGTCCCGTTTGTAACGGTAAAATGGTTCATAACGAGAGAAAGATTCTTGAAGTTCACATCGATAAGGGCATGGTTAATGGTCAAAAGATTGTTTTCAGTGGTGAAGGTGATCAAGGTCCTGATATCGTTCCTGGTGATGTTGTTTTTGTTATCGATGAACAACCTGATGAAAAATTCACCCGTAAGGGTGATGATCTTCATATCACTGTCGAAATTGATTTGCTGACTGCACTTGCTGGTGGAAAATTTACAATTACACATGTTGATGGTGAAATTTTGATTGTCGAAATCATTGCTGGTGAAGTCATTTCTCCTGGTGCTCTCAAGGTTATTGAAGGTAAAGGTATGCCTTCTTATAGACATCATGAATATGGTAATATGTATGTCAAGTTTGAAATCAAATTTCCTGCTGCAGAATCATTTGTGAACGAAGAAAACCTCAGAAAATTGGCTGAAATATTACCTGCTCGTCCAGAAATCAATGTTCCTGCGGGAGTTGAGAGCGAAGAAGTTGTCTTGGCTGATGTTGATGAGACCAAGTATCATGGCAATAAAGGAAGATCTTATGATGATGACATGATGGATGATGAAGGCGATGGTAATGAACGTGTACAGTGTGCATCACAATAAACTACTCTGGAGAAGTAAAATAGTCAAGGTATATCGTGCAGATATGAGAAGATAACGTACATCACAGCTACATACTAGATTTTCATTATTTTGTCGTATCTGAAAAATAATATATTGACAACATCTGCAGATAGAATATTTTATTTATATATATATTTAATAGAATAAAATAGGTTGTTTGTATATCAACCAACAAGGTTAATATGGAGGAAATAGAAATTTGTGGTACCAATCAACATTGATGTAAGTACATGTACTTATATGCTACGTGTAACCTAATTTGTAGAGACGTTCTATCATTAACTCTAAACTATGTATATATGTGGTTGATCATAACATAAGCAACCTAAATCTATAAAAGTATCAAATATGTCAATTGTTGTTGTACTAGCTTTATATTTCTCTGTTAAAAATTATTTTTCACAAAAAATGACCCAACCATTCCTAGTACCTTTTTACAACCATACCTACGACATAATACTTCCACCGACTCTATTGATCCTTTTTTACTGATATTACTTTTATTTTGTATAAAAGAAAATCATTTTCTATAAATGATAATATTTTTTTTTTTTTTTTTTTACTGTATAATTATTCTATATTAAGAAATTGTTACTAAATTAGGTAAATAATTTATATATTTTTTTCAGAATCTCGACTTACACTCAATATGAAAACAAATTATTAGCATCATATTTTACAAACACAAAATAAAAAAAATTTACATAATAATTTCCTTTTCTTTTAGGTTTCTCATTGTTAATAATTTAAATACAACATATATCATATTTCTATATACATAGCAAATGGTAGTTAAAAAGCGTGATATCTATTTTCAAAATCAAACATTAAATACAGAACCTACAGAGGTTGTAAAAAATCTCAGCTTTGGTCACATATATACAGTTAGTATTTGACATGTCAACCTTTTTCACACAAATATCTTTTGTTAGTATCTGCAATCCTTGTAAGCTTCTTCAATGTTTTTGTTATGTTATGCTTTCTAGGATCTAGTAATTTCATAAATATTGCATGTTTTAAAGATAAATAAAGACATGTCTAAAGCGTATCAACCTGATAATAAAACCGCATAATCCATAGCATTGTAATATTTATATTCAGCTCAATTGAACTATATTAAAAGTGTATTCATATATTTTTCACGTTCATTGTTGGTTCAGCTTTCATATGAAAAATTACATGTAATACTAAACTAGGGCCTCAAGAAAAGTTTAAGAATCTTTGAGCACCTTACAACAACGTATCTGTTGCTAATATATCAGTCTGAAGTAATGCTACGCATAGTAATTAACATTGTACATTCATTAAAACATACACATAGAAGCATAAAAGTACTAATATTCTAAGTAATTTTTTTTATATCGCTTCCAAATGATATTAGCAGCAAATAGAGGTTAAGCAAAATTATCATAATATAAATTACATACTTTAAAGCAAGAAATATAATATGAATATAATAATACCTTAAATAATAAGTTAAAAAGTCCTTAATTCTCATCAAACATTTTTCATTAATATTTCAACCTATACCATTGTGCCTAAGTTCATCTTTATTTAACTATACCATCTTTGCTTATACAAGGTAATGTTATTGTATTTTATATCAAGTTTTATTATTGTTGTGTCAATGAGTTCATACAAAATATTTATGTTTTGGCGGGATTTTTCTCTTTTGAATTCAAATTTGTTGTGCAACAAGTACAAAGTGATACAAAAACATTTGTTTGTGAAAAATACTAAATAGTTTTCAAACTATTTGAATGCTATTAAGAAATTTATATTATCACCGCTACTACTACAAAATTTTGTCAGAAAAAAAAAAAATTGAAATATATATTAGTTTCTTTTACCTGACTACCACATAACTCATTTTCTTTTGTGATTATATATTTAAATATTTGTATGCAATTATTTCCTCATTGCTCTTTCAGTTTCCCTATCTTTTTTTTTTTACTTTATTTACTCGGTAGGTATGTACATATGTAGATAGGTAGGTATTAATTTAATAATGTAACAGATCATTGACGCCTAAGGCGTTGTGATAAGGATTTCTTACGTAGGGGTGTTCTTTCAACGACCGTTTTATTTTTTATTTTTGTCTATTTATTTTTGCAAATACCATGCAAGCATTTACCAAAAGAAAAATTTCTTAACAAAGTTCTTTGTTTTATATCAACATCGAAAACTCAAATTCAAAATGTGGTGCCAAATGTACCTACTAAGATAGAGAGGAAACGTCTTCCGCTGCTACAGAAATTGACTATGTACATAAAACAAAGACTAATTCAAAGGTAAAATGATCAGTTGACTTCTTTTTTATTTGGAAGTATAAAAATTTTGAATTTACCGATCACCGTTTTATTTCAGGTGTTGTGTGAATATGAAAGAAATGACTTTTTTTTTTTTTTTTTTTTTGTAATTTTTGAGTATGCATACATTGTTGAACTATCCAAGTTTCAATTGAAAATCAAAACTTTGAGCTTCCTATGGAATGTATATATGTGTGAGTTTTAGTACAGATTTTATGTATTCTTTTATGTATCATGGATTAAGTTTAACGGTTCCACATTCCATCAAGTGAGTCCCTTTAATTCTATTGCCATAGACTTCATGATCATCTTATGAGGCATTGATGGAATCGACGATATCAGCTCATAGATTCTATTCTGTCAGTGGGAAATGATAGAGAATAGTAATTTTATTATGGTAGTAGCATCATCTACTATATTAAGACTTTTATCGCCTATGACTGAGTGGAATACACGGATGGGAATAAGAAATAAACAATGGAAGGTTTACGAACCATATATATATATATATATAAGATTTTAAATAAAGCCATGTAAAATCAACTCAAATCAAAGTTATTTCTATTAATTCCGGACTTCAACAATACATAGTATTTATCATAAAGACATTTGAAAATTTGCTTACAAATCGGATAAATGCACTTTAAACGGACTCTACATATGTAAACTTTTGAATCAGTTTTAGATTTATGTACTGACCTTTTGTATGACTAGGTTATAGGTAACAAATAGAGAAACCGAAAATTTATTACTATTTAAAGTTTTTCTACATGTGAAAATGTTTAAGCTTGGATCGCAATTTGATTGACAAGTAATAATTTCTTCAGCAATGACCATCATAAAACATTCATATATTGTCAAAGCAGTAACACTAGTAGTAGAGAGTTTATTTCAAATTTGGGAAAGTTATGATACCGCTTTTTGTTATCTGTGAACTCATTCATATTAGTCTGAGCTTTTTACAAATGTATGTATAATGTATTACAGAAACTTTAATCCGTGAATATTTCTTATTTTACGAATGTTTGATTAAAGATTTTATGAAGGTAAATATGAATCGTGATGGATTCAACATATATGTCAAAGAGATCAAATATATTTTGAATCTGCTAATTTTATCGTGATCTTTCAGATTACGCCGATTTAGAGTGGAAAATAATTTGATAGGGTTGAAAATAAAGATTCAACAGAGTCAAAAATAAAATCTTGATAGCCAAACTTATATTTGAAATTTTTATTGAGAATAAAATCATAGCCACCACGCATTACGTACCATACAAAATAATTGTTTTAAAGTAACAATATACATGGCTTATTAAATAAACGGAAAAACTCATATTAGGCAGGTAGTATGTAGGTCAAGACAAAACGTATAATGAGGTCTGTTTCAATATCATGGTGAACAAATTTGTTATTTTAGCATACGCTGGTAGACACTATTGGAGCTAAGGGGATATCTTACCTCTATGAATATATTCTTAATCAAATATAGCCCCTTAATCATGATCTTAGAATAAAGACCGTATTGTATTTTTTGTACTGGTTTTTAGGGTTCAAGTGACGATCGTCCAAACTATTAGACCTCAAAACCAACTAACACTTAAAAGTGTGCTATTTTAGGGCTCGTTCACATGTTTTTGTATATGTGAATCTTAGTTGATTCAATTACTCAATTATGGATCAATTGTGATTGCACGGTGTACTAATTATGATCAACTAAGATCGCGCTACTGATTTGAAAAATTCCGATTCTTTAATCTAACACCTGCAAAAAATCAATTAAAAATTTATATTTTCAATCTGAAAGTACAAGCATGACATGTTAGGATTTTGATGATTCAAATATGTCAGTTTTTATCATCTTTCTCTTGATTTGTTGAAGATAATTTGAGGGAGTTGAAATATTTTAGAGTTTTCTTACAGTAAAATCCTTCTGAACTCTGTTTCATCTGGAGCCATTGTATAAAATACACATGCCATGTGGTGCAGGTTAATTTAAAATTTGGAATTTATCACTGCACAGTGCCAACATCGAAGTGGAGCAACTTTGGTACTGCATCGTTTCAATTGCTGTATCCTCAAATTGCTTCAATATTAGTGATAAAAATAAATAAGAATACAGAGTATAAGAGTTTCTCATGTATATCAGTTGAACTGTTAATGTATAATATATTAATTTCCAGCCACCATACTAACCTGTTCTCCACAAAGCGAACATTTGAATATGTTTGTCGAACAGTCAAGGCCAAATTACTTTTTGTGTTCCTGACCGTTTATGCATTGTGGACCTTAAACAGGAAAAATTAAGATTTGGCTAGTGCACTGCATTTAAAGTTTGCAGATATATGCATGTTTGTACATGTGTACCTTTAGAAATTTACATTTAAAGTTTTTCTTTTGTGTCCCAGGAAAATGTCCAGCTAATATATACACCCTACAATGAAGTCATTTTGACCGGAATATGAATGTTAGAATCAACAAATGTTTTCTTTTTAACCCATTCTTTTAAATTCGTATATGCACATAAACGCACAGACAATAAAGTCCGGCCACCGGAATTTTCTGTCTTATTTCTAAACTAGGTAATGTAAAATTACAGGCTTTGTTCAAAAAAGCTCTGATTGAATCGATACTTGCCGCAATCTCTGATTTAGTTAAAGCTGCTAATGATATTTCTCACGAAAATATCAACTCAACTCAACAATGACGTCTTGAATTAGTTCTCTATTAGATTATAAATTGGATGGAATATCCTCTCTTCGAATTTTTTTGGACTTTATCGATTCACTCGTTAAAATCCGATCCCCCCACATTCATTTATCAACATAGTCATTCTTTAAAACAATACATTCCATTAAAATGCGTTTTTCACCAGTAAGTTTGTCAGCTTTTGTGACATTACTAAACACAGTTTCTGCTGCAGTTATTTATGTACAAGGTTCAGTATCTTACGTCGATGTTACTGCAGATGCTGTCGAAGTTTACCACACAGTAACAGCTTCCAATTATGTTGTAGAAACTATCGATTCAACTGTTGGAGTTACAACTACATTATATCGTGCTTCAACTACGCCTGTCACAATTTATACTGGTAGTATTATTACCGAACTATCAACACAAGAACCAAATCGTGTTAGTGTTGTGGAAACCACACAATATACTGAAGTTTCAAAGACTCTAAGTCCTTCAGAATACACAACAGCAGTTGAGATTACCGCAACTGCTGCACCTAAAATCACTCTTACTTCAGCCGCTCCTTCTTCTCAATATACTATGGTCCAACCTACTATTACTACTATTTACACCACTTTTGAATCAAATCCCACCACTACCGCGTTTGTTACAGTTTCAGATACTCCAGTAGAAACTGAATTGTCCAATGATGATAGTACTTCCACTCTTGGATATGTCTCAACTGAATCCCCTGAACAAATTACTACTACTTTCCTGGAAGAAATCTCTACTGAATCACAAAATCAAGAAACAGTAGTTTCTACAAGTTCTTCGTCAAGACATGTTCACAACATTCATACTACTACACTTACATATTTGCCCTCATCCGAATCTTCTCCAGTAGACGAGACTACTATTGAACAAACACCAGAAAATACTTCCGAATATTCTCCCGACACTACATCTGAATATGCACCAGAAACTACATCTGAATATGTTCCCGAGACTACGTCTGAAAATATTCCCGAGACTACATCTGAATATGTTTCTGAAAATACGTCTGAGAATGTTCCTGAGACTACATCTGAATCTGCCCCTGAGACCACATCTGAATATGTTCCCGAGACTACGTCTGAAAATATTCCCGAGACAACATCTGAGTATGTTCCCGAAAATACGTCTGAGAATGTTCCTGAGGCTACATCTGAATATGTTCCCGAGTCTACATCTGAATCCGCTCCTGAGACTACATCTGAATATGTTCCCGAGACTACGTCTGAATCTGCTCCCGAGACTAGTACTGAATCCGCCCCTGAGACTACATCTGATTCTTCTGATTCAAATGTCAATGCTATTACTTATTCCGAGGGTACAAATCTTTTCGAAGCTATCGATACAAATTCGGTACCATCTGTTTTCAGTAATGAAGATCTTAGTATTACGTTGAATGGAGCGCCAACTGATGGAACTCCTATTCATACTAACAAGTTTTACGTTAACATGATTTTAGATGATCAAACCAACCCTGCATATGTCCAACCATACGTAGTTTGGTGGTCTAAGTTGGATTCGTACGCTGGTCTTGGTGTGTCTTATTCTCAAGAAAGTGATCGTGTCTATGGTCCTGATGCTTCTGCTGATCCCGTTGAGTACTATTCTAGTCCCGTTGGTGTTGTTTCGCTGGCTTTCTCTGCTGAAGATTTCACCGCTGACAACATGGATCTCTCCATTTCTAATTCAGATACTTTCTCCGCTCTTGCTACTATTACCTCTGATTCAGGTTCCATTGAATTCCCACTTGTTCAGGGAATGGGATTTGTTACTGCAAAGTACGACGGTAATTTAGTCCCCAAGATTGTTTCCCAAATTGGCATCGAAACTTTAGTCCAATCATCCAATCTTGATAATGGCGCTCTTAAATATGTTGTTACCTTGTTCAATGATGTCAATTGGGTCATATATGTTAATATTCTTGATGGTTCTGACTTTTCGCTTTCTGTTGATACAACCAATGGTTGGATTATTGGTAGTTCCCAATCTCAAGTTACCATTCAAGTTGCTGTTCTTCCTGACGATACTGAAACTTACTATGACCAAGCTGCCGGTCAATACCCTGTTTCTGCTTATCTTTCTGGTTCTGTCAATGCTGATGCTTCTGCTTCATGGGCTATCAACTTCAACACTGAAGGTACTTCTGAAAGTGGTAGTACTCTTATTCATGCTCTTCCTCATCATCTTGAATCATTCGCAGAATCCACTTCCTCTCTGGCTACTGAAATTCACCTTACTACCACCACCAAGGGTACTTCTACCGCTATCCTTACAAATTCTTTCAATTTCAACAATGAATTAAGTCAAAATCTACAATTTGTTCCTGTCAAAGATGATTCTTCCTCCAGTACTTATTCCGCCGAAGCGCTCCAACTTATTGCTCAAACTGCCAATGATGAATTGTCCGCTGAGTTCAGCACTAATTTGGACACCAACTATTTTTCTGGCAAGGCCATGGACAGAATTGCTTATATTCTTCTCGTCGTTAATGATATTCTTGGTGACTCTGAAGTTGCACAAGAAACTCTAGAAAGATTGAAGACTTCATTTTCTGTTTTTGCCTCCAACACTCAACAACGACCTTTGATGTATGACACTCTTCTTAAGGGTGTCACTTCAATGGCGTATCAAGATGGTGATGATGGGTCTGACTATGGTTCCCCTTACTACAACGATCACCACTTCCATTATGGCTATTTTGTTCATGCTGCAGCTGTAATTGGTTATGTTGATAAGCAATATGGTGGTACTTGGGCTGAGGATAACAAAGACTGGGTTAACTCTCTTATTCGTGACGTTGCTAATCCTTCTAGTGATGATGGTTACTTCCCTGTATTCAGATCTTTTGATTTCTACAATGGACATTCTTGGGCTAAGGGACTATACGCTAGCAGTGATGGTAAGGATGAAGAATCTACTTCTGAAGATTACAATTTTGTTTACGGTATGAAACTTTGGGGCAAGGTTATCAATGATGGGTCTATGGAAGCTCGTGGTGATCTTATGTTATCTATTATGGAACATTCTATGGACAATTACTTCTATTTGAAGGATGATAACGCCAATCAACCTGCCAACTTTATCCAAAATCGTGTTCCTGGTATTACATTTGAGAACAAGCTTGATCATACTACCTACTTTGGTACCAATCTTGAATACATTCAAGGTATTCATATGATTCCTCTTACTCCTGTTTCTGGTTTCATGCGTACTGCCACCTTTGTTCAACAAGAATGGGATTCTTTGATTTCTGATCTTGTCGACACCGTTACTTCTGGATGGTTAGGTATTCTAAGAGCTAATCAAGCTATTATCGATCCAGTTTCATCTTACAACTTCTTTGCTCAAGACAGCTTTTCCTCAGATTGGCTTGATGGAGGTGCAAGTCGCACCTGGTATCTTGCCTACTCTGCTGGTCTTGGAGGTTCTAGTTAATTTTGATTATTACCTCTTGTTATGTGCTTATGATTTTGTTTTATGACTCATTTTTTTTTTTTCACGTTTTTATGGGCGTTTTTTTATATTTTTACCTGGGTTTACTATTTCATTTTTTTCTCTTATTTTTACGGATATTATTCTTGGTTTATTTTTATTCTTCTATACAAATATGTAGTAATATTATTATGAAAATAGGATTATTATATTTTAAATTTTTTTTTGTTCCTGCTGTGTGGCAATCTTTTTTTAATCTCTGTACTGAATTGAATTTTCAATACAACCAAGAATTTGTAAATTCCTCTTCCAGAGAGTGCATATTTTGCGATCTACCAGACTTAAATGAATATCTTAATAATAGCACTAATGATATCTACATGTACGTACTTAGGTAGGTATATTTGTGGACAATTATGAGGGGAATGATACTATTTGTGTTCTATGTTTATTTTATTAGAGACTTTATGGTATTCAACTACCCACCCACCATGTAGCCAGTCAGAATAGTGCACCATCGGTAACAGTTGTAACATCATCATGATTATAAATATTGCATAAAACCGTTATAACACTCTTAATTTGAGGGGAACTTGATAACTTTGATAAAGTACAGGAATGATACTACAACAAATGGTAATAGTAACTGTCCTTGATGTTCTAACGGAATTGAGCCCCGACGTTCCGATTTCCCGGTTTCATTTTCCGTCCGCTTGACTTATGTGTATACCGGACACATGTAGCAATGATAGGGGAAAGATTTGATTATGACAATTATATAATCAATTTTAAGAAAGCATGTATAACCCTTACCTTGGCACTGCCATTTGCTGTGGGCGATATTGCCACGTTTATGGAAATTTCCGCACAGCAAATAAAACTTCCATCTCTTGCAACCACTTATTTTTTATTTTTATTTTTTCCCTATTCAAAGAGCCTTTTCACTCTCTATTACTATACAACTACCCCAACACTACTTTGTCCTCTTTTCTGTTATAAACACTTGGATTATCTTCTCTAGTGATTCATATTGCAAAGTCTTACTGTCTTTCTCTTTTATTTGTCTTATTTTCTGCCTGTTTATATCCTGTTGCCACAGAAACCACATTCTTGATATTTTCCTACATAAATTTTTTTTACATTTTTCCAGAAAAATCTTTGCCACCCAATCATATCGTTTATAAGCTCTGCCCTTGCCCCAAAATATCCCATTTTTCACACCCACCAGTTTCACATCAGAAATTCACGCAGCCAAATTTAAAATTACAAAAATTCCTTAGTTCCCACCCAAAAAACAAAAAATTTAATTAAAATGTCGCCTATTTTTTCTGCCACCTCAGAGTATTCTAATACTGCAGCAATCCCCAATATGCAAACTGCTGCCCTCTCTGGTTCTAGTACCACTAAATCCACACCACCCTTATCTTTAAAGAGAAGCAGGCTTCCTCGTGATAACTCCCATGATTATATGAACATCAAAAAACAACGTTGTCTTGCTGATGCCACTGACTCTTCTGATGATAGTGATGTCCAAGATGACTTAACCCCTTCCCACAATTTTGCACATTACCAAAATGCCGCAAGGTTTGTAACTCCCCTCTCTCCTCCTCTGCATGATGAATTTGACCCTCGAGGTATTGAGTTCTTTTCTGACAGTGACGGCGGAGATGCCCATGACTTTTCTAAGGTGAGACATAACAGTGTTAACGTAGCTTCTTTACGGCGCTCTCCTTCGTTACACCACCGCAAGCGCCGTAGTGCTACTGTTCCACAAAGAGACTTGGTTGCTCGCTCCAGATGCTTTGAATACCTTGTCTCTTCTATAGATGAAGTTTGGGCTCAATACTGCTGCACAACATCCAATGCTGAGGATGAAATGTACAATGAAGAAGTTCCTCGCCCTCCTATGAGACAATCTTTATACCAAAAACCTAGAGATATTGAAATTCCTAATACTCCTAGTAGCCTGGATGAAGAAGAAGAGGAAGAGGATGATGGTTTCTCATCAGCTGCGGAGTCTCAAGGACCATTAACTCCTTATTCATGTTCCGAACCTCAATATACATCTACCAAGTGTAGTATGAATACACATGCAAATAGCCTTAGTTTAGCTCCTTCTGAACAGCCTGATAGCGTCCGTCTGCTAAATGTTAAGAAGAAATTGATGAATGCCAAATATTATCTTCAAGATCTTCTCGATTGTGATGATATTGAATCTTCAGCAGCTTTCTGGAGCCGCTGGGATATGATTAAATACACAGCAATTGAACTAGTTGAAGAAGATGGTGAAGACGATGATGTTGTTGAAACCGTCTCAGAAGAACTTGAAGATGGCCGCTATTACAAAGGGTTGTATTAAGGACTATATTAAGTGACGAAACCTTTTCTTTCTCTTTTCGCTCATTGTGAAAATCTGGTTTACTTCTCCATATTTTCAACTCTCTTGTGAATATTAATTATTTATTACCCGTGTTTTTGTTTTTCGTTGTTTCTGTTCGTTATTTTGTTTTGTTATTATTTATTGGAAAAAAAAAATCACTAGAGGATATGGAGTTTATCAGCTTTTGCTTTGTTGCAAGATATAAAAACACCAGTTGGAACTTACACATTATTGTTATCTTTGTGATAACTTTTTACTGGTTTCTGGTGTTGACTTTTGATGAAAAAATTAAAAATTTATATAATTATATATAGGTTTTTTATATATGACCTAGTATTAAAAATGAAGTTATGATATATGTTATTTTATGCTTTGATTTAGATTGTTATCTGATAAGGGGACTGCTGTTCTATAGATTTTTGTAGTATTTTTTGCATTATTTACTCCATAAAAATGGTAATATATTATTACACTACAAGTCTGAAGATATATGTATACAATACCCTATTCTATGGTGCAGTGGTATTACTCGCAGGTTCTAATTTCCGGCCTGTCCCGGTGTGCTAAATCCCAGTCCTAAGTGCTCAGAGCACATTTACTTTGGCATTTCTTATTCTAAGTCTATTCCTACCACGGTACATCTGGTTTCTAGTTTTCCCGATGGCCTCGTGATCTAAACCTGTCTTATCTAGAGTATATATATGCATGCGTGTAACAAGAATACTACTCTCTGATTTCAAAAAAAAAAAAAAAAATACACATACATACATACCTAGGTATGTACTTTCTTTGAACCGAAACGCAAGGGATCTTTCATTCTAGAGCATTGACACTCAACAGAATAGGTTACTCCCACTAAGTAATGAATGAGAAATTGTGCAATTGTGCATATGTGCGTATGTACATATGTATCTATATCACAGTATACCTATGTTTTTTTAGCTTTATTTTGCTATGTGTTTACTAGTTATTTAGAAATAAAAGCCTTCAGGAAGTCCATTATTAAAGTTTAATATTTTTCTACAAGGATTCCACAAGATACCATATGAATACACATGTACCTAGGTATGTACATACATACATATGTATAATTAATTGCACATATGCAGGGTTGATGAGTGACTTTATTTATAGAACATGACGAAGAAGAAGGAGAAGATGCCTAAAATAACTTTGTTACATTACAACCTTCCGTTCTCCTTACATTCTGTTATGTCTATATACTTACAAATCGCGGGCTAAGACTTGGTTTAAAGGTAATAACTTGTTGATTCAAATAAGTTTCGCATACATCAAGACAGAATTATAAAATATAAATGAAAATATAAAAGTTTTATAAATGACGACGCTGATGGTTCAATGAGCTTCGGGTTACTTGGACAAGATGTAACGTTATGTGATGAAAGAATTTATTGGAGTATCAGAAGGCAAAGCCGTAACAATTGTAGTATGTACAAATATATGAATAAATACATACATTGGAAGAAGGACTTTCATGAGAGATTATTTTATGATACATATGCGGAGGCAAATGGTGTCTGAAGTTGTGTCTCTACTAATTGTGGTAGAAACCCATACATTTTTTTCTGTCAGAGAGGGCATTAGGTTCGATGAGACTGATGTGTACAAACCTAAGACAATATACACGGTCTACCAATATTGAAATATCAATATATTGCAAATGCTTCATAAATTGACTACAAATATTTTACTAATCAATTAGGTTTTCAAGTCTTCCTTGAAAGAGGCAAAGATATTTTGGTCTCTATTCAGAGAAATGTATATGGTACACAAAGTAAAAATGAGATCCACAAAAAAATAAAAATAGATCCAACCTTCCAAACTTAGAACACAATTGATTGCATCTCTATCTTTGGTTCATCTTGTTTTGGCTTCTGGCCAATTGGTTATGCAACCACATACATATGTAGGCCACAGAGTCCACACGTGTATTACGTATATTACAAAACCAAAAGTAAAACTCTTGACATTACGTATACCCTACATTTGTATGTGTATGCAATTTTTTTCACCTCATCCATAGGAATTTTAAGGTTTATTATTAATTTTTGTTTATTAAAATCTCTTTTTCTTTTCTTTCCTTTTGTTTACTATGATATAAGTGGATTGATACTATTCTTTGTTTTGATGTTTGTAGGGTCCAAGTATATAGTTGTGTTGATTTCGGCAAGTTCGATTCTGTCGTTGATATTGTTGGTGGTGCTGATGGAATCGGATCAGAGTTGGGAACTTGTGAATGGAGGGTTTAAGCAAATGAAAGGGTCGTTGGAAAGTTCATTTGCGAAGGGATTTCATGGGCAAGAAGAAGAGAAGGAGAGAGAAGTAGTGTCAATTAAGGATTTGTGGGGTATGAATTTTGAGAATATGTCGAGAGTTGCAGTTGATGATCCATTAACAAAGGCGGAATTGATTGATCGTACACCATCAAGAAATCCTTGGATTGATACGAATTTTGAACCTGATTCACAAGTGGATCTGGTTAGACCTTCGGATAGTAGAAGAGTTAAAGCAGCATTCATCTCGTTGGTGAGAAATGAAGAACTTACACAATTGGTGGGGACTATTGCACAGATTCAGGAAAAGTTTAATAATAAATTTGGATATCCTTGGATATTCTTCAATGATAAAGATTTTTCTAAGGAGTTTGTGAGAATTACGACGGAAGTTGCTAGTCCTGCACCAGTTAAGTATGTGAAGATCTCCGAAAAAGATTGGATGGAACCAGATTATATTGATATGAAGAAAGCAGAAAAATTGATGGACGTGTTGAAGAAAAATGTCCAATATGCTGATAAAATGTCATATCATAGGATGTGTAGGTGGTATTCGGGAAAAATTTATACTAATAAGGTGCTGGATGATTATGACTGGTATTGGAGAGTTGAACCGAAAACCCAGTACTTTTGTGATATTGATTACGATGTTTTTGCTTACATGCAAGATAATGATAAAGATTATGGATTTAATATAAATCTTTATGATGCACCTGAATCGGTCCGAACTCTATGGCCTACAGCTGTTGAATTTTTCAAAACCCATCCTGACTACGTTCACCCCGAATCAGCTCGAGCCTGGCTATTACAATCGTCAAAGCCAAGAAACACTGGCATCTCTGGCTACTCAACCTGCCATTTCTGGTCTAATTTTGAAATTGGTAGACTCGATTTTTTTAGATCAAAAGAGTATCAAGAATATTTTAATTATTTGGATAAAGCGGGTGGATTTTTTTATGAAAGATGGGGAGATGCTCCTGTTCATAGTTTGGCATTGGCGTTGATGACTGATAAATCAAGAATTCATTTTTTTAAAGATATTGGATATAATCATGTTCCTTATTTGAATTGTCATGCTTCGCCTAAGTGTAAGGGATGTTCACCAGGTGTGTTTGCTCAATTTAGGAATTTAGAGTCGGAAAATTGTATTTATGAATGGTTTAAAGCAGCTGGTGATAATTAAGGGCATTAAATATATATATATATATATTTCTAGAAAGTTTTCTGTTCCTTAAATATCCTACTTTATAAGGACTGCCTCTATCAATAGTGGAGAGAGAAATGGCAGAAACAATATAGCATTTATTCTTTTGTAATTAAAACCTCTGTGTAAAGATATTTATAGTGATATCACAGTTGGGACAAAATTCCAAAAATTTTTTTATTTTTTATTTTTCATTTTTTCCAGAAATTCCTTACCATAGAACATAATCTTTTGAAGCACAGGTTAACGATTAAGAAATAAACGATGTCAGCGCCTTATCAACGAGTTCAGGCAGCTAAAGTTGTGACCAATCCAGGTAGTCTTACACCAGAGCAACGATATTGGCGAGGATTTAAAAACCCATTACTTGTTAAAGAAAACAATGCTATCAATCACATTCATTTCAATCCTAACAGTCCCCACGATTTTGCAGTTACAAGTAGCACAAGAGTTCAGATATTTTCGGCCAAGACACGGCAAGTAGTGCGAACTATTTCGAGATTTACCGATACAGTTTATAGCGGAGAATTCAGATCTGATGGTAAATTGCTTGTTGCTGGAGATGCGACAGGTATGATACAAGTCTTTGATGCCAATTCAAGAACTATTTTGGTTACGTTGCAACCAACACAACATCCTACGCATGTTACGAAATTTCATCCAACGAGTTTAACGACTATGATGTCTGCATCAGATGATAAAGTTGCTAGAATATGGGATATTACATCGTCTAATCCAATTGCGGTGTTCGATGATCATAATGATTACATTAGAGCGGGATGCTTTATTCCTGAATCTAATTTGGTTGCGACAGGTTCGTACGATTCAATGGTAAGACTTTATGATACTCGTGCACCGGCATCACAAGGCCCTGTTTCCAAATTTGATCAAGGCGCACCAGTTGAATCACTTCTTGCTCTCAACTCAACCACGCTAGTTAGTTCAGGAGGACCACCCGTAAAAGTTTGGGATTTAACTGCTGGTAAATCAATTCAAAAAATTACCAATTTCCAAAAAACAGTAACAGCATTGGCTGATGGAGGAGAAAAAGGGTTACTTGCTGGATCATTAGATGGTCATGTTAAGGTGTTTGATTCACATTCAGGCAAATGGGATGTTAAGTTTGGATGGAAATTTGGTGGTGGTGTTCTTAGTGCAGGTATTTCACCAGATCATAAACATTTTGTGACTGGATTGACGTCAGGGCTTCTTACTATTCGTACACGTAAAACTGAGCCACGAGTGATCCAAAGTGTTAAAAAAGAAAAATCTGGTAATGCTAAACGACTTATGAAAGGTCTTGACTATCATGGAGAAATGGAACACATTATAATTCAACAAGAACCCATCAAATCAAAAAAGAAATTACCTATGCATGAACGACTTATTAGACAATTCCGTTGGAATGATGCATTAGATTTTGCTATTCAACCTGGTACTGATGGTAATGTTTTGATGTTGGTTTTGAATGAATTGAAGAAACGTGGTAAGGTGCGGATCGCTTTAGCTGGCCGTGATGAATCCTCAATTGAGGATTTGTTCAAGGCTTTAGCAAGACCTGCTAAAGATTATAGATCCTTTGCAACTGTGGCTGACTATTTGGCTATTGCAATGGAAATGTATGGTCCTCTTTTTGAGCGTTCAGCTCAACTTCAAAATCGACTAAAAGACCTGGAAGTTATGTTAGAAAAGGAGATTGAGGTGGCAAAAGAAGGACAAAAGATTGAGGGTATGTTAGATCTTTTATCCAGTTAATATAGTCATTACATGTATATACCAAAATAAAAACGCATTTAGAAATAGACTTAATTATTATCAGCAGTAATGGTAGTAATAACACCGAACTCTATTTTTTTTTTTAATTAACGTTAACAGGAATTGTTTAGAGTTATTTTCAGCCTTACCAAATTACCCTACTTTGAAAAATTTGTTACTCGATTTTTTTTCTCTTTCTCCAGGGAAAAACTAAAATCGCATTTTGTAGATTTTTCGAATCCAATACTATTTCATCATACCTGATCTAATATATTCCCCACAATCAAAAAAAAAAGTTTTTCTTGATTTATTTATTTATTTATATATTTTTATTTTTTCTTTAGCGAGTACTTTTGGAATCACAAATTTAATATTTCAATGATTCAATCGAATTCACGTCAGATATGTAGACGATTGGCTACATTGAGTCTACGAAATTGTGTACCGGTTGTTGAAACACAACCTCGAAGAGGATATACAATGGCTGCCAAAGAACAACAGCAACAACAAGAAGAAGAGAATTCGTCGAAGAATGAAAGTAAAGAAGAAACGCCATGGTATCTTCGAGCCACCCAGAGCTATAATAGAGTAAATCCACTTCTTACAGAACCATTGCCAGAAATGCCAGCGAAATCACCACAGGAGCTTGAAGATGTGGTTACATATTTGGTTAGGGAATTGGGGTTTACGGAAGTTGTGTTGTTGGATCTTCGTAACAGAGAAGAGGTTACAGTGTTTGGACCAGATGCAATCTTGGCTGTTTGCACGGGCACTACCGATCGACATATAGGACGTGGAACGTCATCACTTATGACCCATTTAAAACATACCTATAATGTCCTTCCTAAACAAGAAGGTGTTCAAACCCCAGGCTTTTTAAGAGTTCAACAACGACGACTCAAAAAAAAGGCAAAGAAAATGGCTAATGCTGACGAAACATTTGATTACGATTCAGAAGTTGGTAAATTTGCTAATGAATGGGTTGTGATTGATACTAAAGTGGGTGGCATTATAGTGCATTTGATGACAGCTGAGAAAAGGAAAGAGATTGATTTGGAAATGGTGTGGGCAGAAGATAGGAAGGCTTTGAAAGAGGAAAGGAGAAGAAAAAGAGAACAGGAACAAGATGGTATTGAGGAGAGTGGTGTGTTTGGTAATTTTGGTGGACAGGTTCGAAGTTTTCATTCATTGAGAAGAAGAAATTTTTCAACTGAATCTTCATCATTCGAAACGGCAGTTGAGAATGGAGATTTTGAAAATGCAGTAAAATTTGGAGGATCAGAAACAACATCAATTGGTGGAGTTCTTGATTCACATATCAATTATTTACAAGTAAATCCTAATGAGCATATCACCATTACTTCACCCGTTGTCCAATCTTTTATTTCCAACTTCCCAAGCGATCCAACCCGACAGCACTACACTACTCGCCTCAATTTTTTCATCAATCTTCATCTTCGCAACCCTCAAGACTTTACCCAATCTCATATTGAAGACCTTTTACTTACTCAGCAAGCATCTGGTTATCCTATAGATGTTAATACTCTTGAATCAATCTTGGAGACCCTTGTTCTTTCAACTCAATACTCACGCAAAAAATCACAAATTCGTGCTAAAGGTGAAGTCTTGTACTATCTTCTTCGTGACATTTTGAGACCTCAAGGTATTCCCATCTCACCAACAATGTATCGATTTATATTTTTCCTTCTAATCAACCCACCGATTTTAACAATGTCTTCAGCCATGACTGATCCTATCCCACCATCTTCATTTACTACTACTTTCACCGCCAACCCCTCACAATATCCTCAAAGTCTTTCCACCTCTGCACATTCCCTTTTCAACTTCATATCTTCTCAAAACCTCTACGACCGCAACTTCCTCGAACTTTCCCTATCCGCCCTAGCAAATGACAACAAATGGGATATCTTCTTCCCTTATTTCAATCAAATCTACAATTCCGTATCCCTCGACCCTTACTTAATAGAAGGAACTTGTGCTCTAATCGTAAAATCTGGTAACATCTCAGCTATAACTAGATTCTTTGAAACAATCTTATCTCGATTGTATTTGGAAAATTCGGATATTGTGAAAGGTAATACAAAGTTGTGGCTCATTGTTAATGAAGGTTTGAAAATTGTGGATCCTAGTGATGAAGGGTTTAGGTATGTAAGAAATATGATGTGAACAATCAAAATAATAAAAAAAAAAAAGAATGAATAAGAATGTGTGGTAAACGTTGGATATATTGAGTATGTTTGTATATAATGAGTTTTGTAGCATAATACACATTTTTATTACCATTAGTTATTATTATTGTTTTTCTTATTTTCGTGAAATATAATAGTAGCAATAGCAATTATTATTAATTATTATTATTTATATATTAAACAAATCAATTACTCGTTCGTATAATTCCCACCATGGGACGAATCTTGTCCATCCAACAATGGTTGTTGCTCACCAGACGACATAGAGGAGCGACTCCGACTATATCCACCTGGTAGAGATTCCGTATCTTCAATAATAGTCTTAGAAACACCTTGCACATTTACAACACTTTCAATAATCCCACCTGTTCTATAACTATGAAATTCTGGCTCAGGATCATCGGTTTCTTCCGTCGAAGATTGAACTCGTAATAAAGTGTCATCAACTGCTCCTTGTTCGGTACGATGGATATGGCCCTTGTTCCCAATTGGAGCTGGTAACGTTTGACTTATTGGGGGTGTTGATAGACCTGGTTTTATCGTCACTTTGCTATTGGATGTAGCTTTAGGGTTTGAAGCTTTGTTTTTAGGATTAAGCTTAGGTTTGATCGCTTCAGTATCTTGGGTAACCAATGCATGAAAAACGTTTTCAAATCCGTTTCTAGGAGCAAATGAAGCATGCACGCTAAATCTTTTTAAAGGTCCAGGATTTGAACGTTTGATAGCTTTGTGAACATCTACATAGACATCAGATTCATCAATAATTTCTTCTCCAATTAGTTCTTCAATAACATCTTCCAATGTTAGAACACCAAGTGAACCTTCAGCAGCACCTGGATTTTTGGAAACAACAATCATGTGTGATTTTCCTTCTTGGAAGTAGTTGAGAATATTAAGACATGAAGTGTCAGGTCGAGTTTCGGGGAGGGTAGCGAGTGGGAATGAAGAAATAGGGAAAGCATCTTCAGGATCATAAGTAATAAGCGTTCTTACCAATAGCATGCCAATGAAATTAGTTGGTTCACCAGGAACATGAATTGGGATTCTATTAAATCCAGCATGTAAAATTTCCTCGATAGTTGGTTCATCAAGGATTCTATCACTACTCATCGTATAGACATCTTCCATAGGAGTCATGACCAAAGCGACAGGTTTATCTTTCAAATCCAAAACTGCCGAAATAATAGTGACTTCATCATCACTTAATCTTTCCACACCCATAGTTTTATGTAGACCTACTAAAGTCTTAAGACCAGCACGCTTATAAATTGTACCATGATCTTCACCCAAGATATAGTCTAAAAGCATGGAGATAGGATAAGCTACCGGATACATGATGTACATTAAAGCAAGAACAAATGGTGAAAAAGCGGCACCAACTCCCAGACCGTACCTGACAGAAACAGATTGAGGAATGATTTCACCAAAAATAACAATTGCAATAGTTGAAGAGACAATAGCGGGCCAACCACCACCCAAGCATCTATCGAGAACGATAGGTAAAGATTCGTTGGTAATAACATTACTGAGCAACAGAGTTACAAGAACCCAATGTTTTCCACGTTTAAGTAATGAGAGGACTTTAGCAGCGGCATTTCTTTCCTTTGCTTCACCTGATTGGAGGACGACTTGAAGGTTAACTTCATCCTGACCCATGAGACCTAAAGTAAGACCGGCAAAAATACCGCCGAGCAAAACTAGGATGACAGAAACACTCATGTTAAGCCAAAATCCCGAGTTATCATCGTCATCACTGTCAGTATTAGAATCATCCTTTGAATGAAGAGTGGCTAGATGGGTTAAAGGATAGGCAGCACGTAAGGGTAATTGAGCAATAAGGACGATGGCAACTTTAGCAATTGATAAAGTAACAGAAGACTTATAAGGAGATTGCTGTACTTGCTGTTGGGTCTCCCTAGCAGACTTTTCTACATTACCAGGGTTCATCACACGGGGGGCAGTATCATCGACAATTGAATTCGAAGAATTGAATATAGTATTGTTGTTGCGTATATTTGATTCTAGCGTCTCCATGAAAAACGAGATTGAAATAATAGGGGGCAGGGAAAGTGTTATATTAATAATAAAATAAATGAAAAAGAAGAAGAAAGAAAAAAGCCCAAGGTTGGCCATCTATTTTTTATTTCCCATTTTACAAGAAAGAAATTTAATTATGCGCAGGGTGTCAAAATTTGATAAAGTTCTTATATAACAATAGCATCCTCGATAGAAATGCTCCTCCAAGGCCACGATGCATTTTTTGGTTGTTTTCGGTATTTTCTGTTGGTTGCATGCATATCGACACATGTAATGTATGTGAGCATATGAGAAATGAAATCATTTTATTATTGGAAGATGATTTTCACTGGGCTTCCCACTTTAAATTGAAGAAAAGCCCATTCTCCCAATATCAACCCTTGCCCAGTAAAATTTACACCTTACGCTCAGATTTCCTTTTGGCTACAGTGGCAGTGGTGGTGGTGGTGGTAGTGACCGCGGTAAAAATAATTTTTCTTCTTCCAATTAATTTTTTTCCCTTCCATCCCATCCCCTTTTTGTCCCTTATCTTAACCGTGGGAATAGCTGTGGCAAATATCTTGTTTACAATGTCTGAACCTACTGAAAACCTTCCCATAAACAACTTAAAGGAGGCTCCTACGCCTCAAAATACCCCTGCTACCGCTAATTCTTCCTATATTCAACGCGCCAGTAACATGAAACCCGCCTTCCCTACTATCCAAGAAGATGGTGGTGCTCCTTCTCTTGTAAATAACTTGAACCTCCTTTCAATGATTCAAGGAAAATTGGGTGACTTGGTCGGAACCCCTTCAAGTTACATTGAAAACTTACCTGAAAAAGTAAAAGACAGACTCAGAGGTTTGAAAGCTATTCAAGCTCAGCATATGGAGTTGGAAGCTGAATTAGAAGCTGAAATAATTAAACTTGAACAGAAGTGGCATGAAAAATATGAGCCTTTATACAAACGAAGAGCTCAAATTATTACTGGTGAGTTGGAACCTACCCCAGAAGAAATTGCCACTGGAAAACAAATCGAGGTTGATTATAGTGATTCAGAAGAAGATGAAAACAAGGACAAAATTGAAGAACTTGATGAAGAGGAAAAGAAAGAGGACAATGATGAAAAGAAAGAAACTGTAGATGATAATAGTGACTTGAAAGGAATTCCTGATTTCTGGCTCGTTGCTTTTAAAAACCATCCTGTGGTAAATGAAATACTTGGTGACCGTGATGATGAAGCTTTACATTACTTGACTGATGTTAAAATGTCATATTTGGATCAACCTGGTTTCAAACTTACTTTTGAATTTGCAGAAAATCCCTTCTTCTCAAACAAAACTCTTACCAAGGTGTATTATTACGAAGATACTCCATTATACAAAGGTGAATACACTTATGATCATGCTGAAGGAACTCAAATTGAATGGAAGAGTCCTGATAAAAACCTGACTGTTGTGGTGTCGAAACGTAAACAAAGAAACAAGCGTACCAATGCTACTAGAACAGTTGAAAAGACCGAACCAGTGAAGTCATTTTTCAACTTTTTCTCTCCTCCTAATGTTGAAGATGATGTTTCAGTTGATTCTATTGTTGAAGCTGATCATACTGAAGGTGAATCTATTAAAGAAATTATTCCTGCTGCTATTGATTGGTTTACTGGTGAGGCATTACTGGAAGAAGAGGAAGAAGAAGATTTTGAGGAAGACGAATTTCAGGATGACGATGATGACGACGATGACGATGATGATGACGACGATGATGATGATAGTGAGGAAAATGGAGAGGGTACTATCAAGTCAGGAGGTGGCGCTGCTGGTGGAGATAAGCCATCAGATTGCAAGCAACAATAAAGATGATGATTGTAATGTGTAGGAAAATGTTGTTGACTTGTATGAAATTCGAATTTTTTTATATATAAATATATCTATATCATTGTAATCAATATGAAGTTATTATTATTTTTTTTTTTACTTGTTATTGGATTCTTAACATGCTGGATTGAAAAAGTTTCCTATGCTCTTTATATTTATGCCTATACACCAATGAACAACTATTTACAAATCAGGACAAATCATATTTTATATTTTAATTTATTTTCTACTACTTTTTCGACAATCACCAAACTTTCTCTATCGAGATATGTTTATACCCAAATTTATTCCACTCGTTTCTCTTCTCTTTCTAAAATTAGAAAATAACCCTTAACCCTTATACTTTTTTTTTTTTTTTTTTTTTTCCATTCTGTATTCGTGATATCAAGTATTTGACAAAATATAATTGAATGTTCTCATGAAAAAATGAACTTGATCTAGTTATAAGATTGTAAACAAAATAACCGCTGGCATGGCTTAATAATGGATTATTACACATATAGTTTTATGGAATCAAAATACGTGAGTACGTACTGCTTGTAGTATTTCTTGAATAAACAAAATAGAAGAAAGAAATATTGGTGGTGATGTAGGTGAAACAATGATGATCGAATCAGATCTGGGGTAATGACCCTAACCCACAGAGTAAATTATTTGTATTCCTGTTCACTTCTATCTAAGTTGAAATCAATTGACATCTATTTCAATCGCCGTTCTATTTTTCATGTCTAGCCAACAACAATGTTACGATTAACATCTAAGAAATCTATCCGCTTCTATTCCACCAAATACACTCAGCCAACCGCTGAATCACTTCATAAAGTTATCAACAATCAATGGCAATTAATTAAAGACGACGAGGGTAAATTAAATGAAGAAAGGTTAGCCAAAGAATTTCAGTTTAAAACGTTTGCGGGTGCTATGAAGTTTATTAATGGAGTTGCAGAGATTGCGAAAGAGTTAAGACATCATCCAAGAATTACGAATGAATATGCATGGGTTAAGGTGGAGTTGAGAAGTCATGATGTAGGGAATAGAGTGAGTAGTAAAGACGTCCAAATGGCCGAGAAGGTGGATGAGTTGAGAAATGGGAAGAAATAGAATCGTGTGGTGGGTGGTTGGTTTTGGGGAATGGATGGTATTTTGGGAATTGTGTGTTCGTTGTTATTGTTTTGTTGAAATTAAAATTTCATTTTAACTTTTTAGACATTTTTCATTCATTCTTTTTATTTTTTATTTTTTTTTTAATAATTGTAATAATATTAATAATAATTGCATATTTATAGATTTTAGTTTCAATTAATCAATGTTGTCATCTATTTATATTCTGGATATTAAATTTAAAACACTCATATTACGTGATTACCGTGGAGACATTCCAGCATCAGCTATTCTATCATTCCCATCACTTGTTAATGACACAGATCGGCCAGTCATAAATCATGAAGGAGTCAACTACATCTACCTCCAACACAACAATGTCTACATAGTCGCACTAACCCGGCACAATTCCAATTGCCTAATGATCATGACCTACCTCGATCGACTCCGAGAACTCTTCATCGAATATTTCAAAAGTCTGGAAGAAGAAAGTATATTGGATAATTTTATATTGATTTATGAACTGTTTGATGAGTGTATGGATTTCGGAGTGCCTCAAGTGACAGAGTATACGATATTGAATGAGTTTATTACGAAGGAAAGTGTGAGCTTGCAAGTATCGGATAGTGTAAGGTTGAATGAAAATAGACCCGCAAATATATTTTATAAAAAGAATGAGCTGTTTCTGGATGTGAAGGAATCGGTAGAAATGCTTGTCGATTCGGCAACTGGAAATGTTATTCGAAATGAAATTTATGGCAAAATTGTTATTAATTCCTATCTATCAGGTATACCAGTTCTTAAACTTGGACTTAACATGGCCAAAGTTGATAAATCAAATGATACTACATTGAGTAAGCACAGACCAGAAGAAAAAGCGCCCAAGAAAAAACGACGTGTTAAGTTAGTCGATCTTGAAAATGTATCGTTCCATCAATGTGTTGAGCTCGACAACTTTGATTCAACTCATACAATCGAATTTATCCCTCCTGATGGCACATTTGAGCTCATGAACTACAGGGTCCTCCCCACTACCCCCTCTACCCAAAAGCCTCTCTTCAACCTCATTCCGAATATCGAACTCAAATCTTCCCGCACCCTTATCGAACTAACCATCAACTCCCACTATAAAAAACGTTACTCTGCCACAATCGTTGAAATCTATATTCCGGTACCGGCCGATAGTGATTCCCCTCGTTTCAAATCTTCAAAAGGTCAAGTAATCTATCTCCCTGAACGTAATTGTGTCATGTGGAAAATCACTGATTTTGGTGGTCTACAAAAACATAAAATGAAGGCAGAAATTAAACATGCTATACTTAGTTCTGATGAAGGGGTCATATCAGGTACTGCCACTATACCAGACAAAAACGTGACCCCGAAAGAATTAAAAAAGGGTGTGTTGATACCAATAGAAATTAAATTTGAAATCCCTTATTATGCTATTTCTGGTCTACAAGTCAAATACTTGAAAGTTACTGAAGCAAGACTTAAATATCAGTCTTTACCATGGGTAAGATATTTAACCCAAAATGGTGAAGAATACAGTGTCAGAACTGAAGTTAAATAGAATTATTAATAGTATCTATCTCTGTGATATAAGTGTTTACATAAAAGTATTAAGGATATATATTATGCGTACTATAGAATTTTTTAATATTATTAATTTTCGTAATAACGTCAAACATAATATTAAACAGCATAATAGTATAGGCCTCCGACTCTCCACCGAATTCTAAAGTTCCGTAAAAATAACTTACAAGTAGGTACATACCTACCTATTTAGGTCCTATGTACGTACGTATGTGTTACTTTTCTTGCCAATTTGTCAAACTTCCCGACCAATTTCTTTTTTACATCTCTCTAGAAAATAAAACGAAGTATTTAACACTAACATAAATAAATATATAAACAATAAATACATACACATATATACAATGTAACATCACTCCTATATAAAACACCAACCCATTTCAAATAATAATTTGATATAATAATAGTGTTTGACCTTTACCTAGATGATGAAATTGATTTCCATACAACTTTTTCCTTGTCACCAAACTTATTTTCATACATTTTCAAATAGTCTTTACCTTTCTGGTCAAGGTCACGCAGTTGTTGTTGAAATTCAGTGGGATCACCCAGAAGTTCGAGGTATTGTTTTGTAAGGGCGGCGATTTCTGTAGGGGTACGACGAGTTGTGTCGGCGGGGTTTACGACACGATTTGGTGATGATGATGATGAGTCAATTTGAGAGTGAAGAATGTTACGAAGATGGATGGGTAGGGTGTCAGAGGCAAGAGGGGTTAAGTTTAGTTCGACTTTCCATTGTTCGGATTTGGTAGGATCAGGATGGGCATATGTAGGGATTTTTGTGCCATCAATGGTGTTTACGACATCAACTTGCCATCCTGAACAGTCTAATAATTCGCCGGCAAATCGTTGGTCGTAGGCCTGAACCAAGGTGTGACGATCAAGATAGTCACGGCTATATTTAGATAGGGCTTCAGAGTAGTCACTCTCCGATGGGTAATATGATCTATCCGGTTTCGTAACTTGGTCAATTTCGCTCTGCATTTGCAGAAGCTCAGCATATTTTTCAGGAATAGGATTAGCAACGACAAACATAGAGGAGCCAAACAGGTCGAAATCATTATCAGAGGAAGGCGCTTTGGCGACAATATTAATTGATTGTTTAGGATATTTAGCAACAACTTGAGCCAAAATTTGACTTAATGCACCCATACTTAACTTGAATTCGTTTTCAGCCATACGCGAAGCTTGTTCATATTTAGATTCTTCAGCCGAAACTTGTTGTCCAAGTGAATGATAGATATAGTCAATTTCTTGTAGGGGAAGGTATTGGAATCCAAACATTTTGCGAATGTTGTGGTATGCCATGAAGATTCCATCCATGCGACCAATACGGGCTTGTAAAGAATATTTGAAAAGAGCAGAACAGATTAGGTCGTAGAATTCACGTTCATATGATTCAAACAGCCCATAGAAAGATTTGATTTGATAGTTTGAACCTTCGTGGATTTGTGCATATCCAATATCATGACGAATAGCACAAACTGCTCGCGTTTTTAAATCAAACACTCCAGTACCTGGAAGCCTTGGATCATAACAATCAATTTGTGATCTCAAAGCAAATTCTCCACATGACGAATAATGATAAGTACTTTTCGGTCGTTCTTCTTGCTTAGTTTTTTCTTCGTCACAAGGTTTCGTAAATCCTTCAAACTCTTTATGTCTAGTTGTCAATTTTGCTTCTAACAATTGTCCAAGTAATGAAAGGATCAAATCCTCATCTTCCGACCTATCCGAATCCAGCGAATATGTTCCAGTTTTAGGATTGAACCTCAAAAATAATGACACAGATTTTGATGCTGAATAGGAAAATCTAGGTGTAACATTCCTAAACTCTGACGAAAGCATGTATGCGTTTGGTGGTCTATTTCTCGAAATTAAGAAATGAAGTTGTGTAAGCATCGAAGTTAATGAACTAGTAGATGAAGTATATTTAAGCCCCGTTTTAGCTGCTATCTCAGCAAGCGTTTTATCTGAAGATGAAGGCACAAACTCTGGCACATTCCCAAAATCAAACTCCCTAATTGACATAATATCTTCCAACTCATGGGGGAAATTATAAATATTAGTTCTCAAATCTTTAATTGCATGAATACCTGGTGAAAAAAGAACCTTATCTAAATCATGTTGTAAAACTGGAGCTTCTGGTTGTTTCACTATTGGTTCAATTTTAGACAATGGAAATGATCCAGGTGACAAAATTGTTGTAATAGTATTATCTGAAAGCGCTTTTGGATTACTGCTGTACCTTTCCCTACTACTATGCCTATTAGATTTCTTAACAGATCGTCCATTTATTGAAGATGACTGACTATTTCGTGCCCCTTTTTGGTCATCTGATAATTTACCATTCTTACTATTGCCACTTGCTGACATCATATTAATTTCAAAATCTGACGTTCTCGCAAAAAGTGCTTTCGAAAATGATGATTCTGAAGTTGGTTTGGAAAACCTTAACGTAGATTGATCTATCAATTTAACTCCCTTCGGCCTATCACCATCTCGACTTTTATTATAATTATTCCCTTTAAATCCAAAATTTTCATGTGATCCCCGTCTATCCTTCTCACTAATCTTCACTGCAGAACTCCTATTCTTATACTCACTAGAATAACTCGTATAACTTGATCTATCTCTCGGACTGAATTTCGAATCCAGCGGATCCTTCTGATCTTTTGGTTTCACATACTTCTTATTCCCTTTCCCATCATCATTTCCATTAATTCTCAACTTCCTATTACCTTTTGTCTTCGTCGTCGTTCCTTTATAAACCCCTGTTTCATTACTCCAGTCTTCACGTTCCGTAGCCCTCTGTGGTGCCGACAAACTCGAATTCCATCGACAATTTTCTAACGACAAAAATGTCAACATCCGAACTCTATTAAGAACACATGGTGAGCAATATGATCTTTGCTTAAGAACAATCAATGACATTATCGTTCTATTTATTTTATTCTATTGTTGTGTTGTTAGTTGATCTCTAATTCACACTATTTTATTAATATTAATTAAGAGTAGTAGTGAAAAATTTCATGATCTTTTTTCTTTCTCCCCTTTTGGGACTAAATTTTTCCTCCCAACTTGTACAAACACACTTTCTGTGTGAGGTCATACTATTTCAAATAGTAGATTCTTCACTCCAGAAATCTGAACTTCTAAGAGGTTCTATATGTTCCCTTAGTAATGCTTTAATTTTTCTATATTAATCCAAATTAATGTCATAACTTTAGATATCAACATTCCAGCATACGATAAATCTTCTTTATATGTGTAGAAAAAGCTTTTCTCTCAAACCTTCGGGATATATATAGGTATATATAGATATATACATAAATGTAGTGTGCTCATGTTATTAGTGTTTTTTTGATTTTCCATTTCTTGAAATTAGTCGTCCTTTAAGCAATTTGAAGGTGATTTTGGCGATTGTCTGGACATATGTAAAATAAATAGTTTTGTAGTATTATTTGGATAGCTTTTTGTCTAAAGATATAATAAGATAAAAAGAAAAATTCACTGTTTGAAATTTTCAAAGTGAATTAAAGTTAACAAAATATGTCACTAACATAATACCTGCAACATTCTTTAAAGACAATAATATTAAAATTGTTGAAAGAATAAATTACAAAAAGATGGAAAATAAGAACATTTTATTATTCAGACTGGTAATGAATAAGTTCATTAAAAAGTTTTTGCCTTATTTTGTCTCTACCACATTATACGATTATTATGAATAGAGAAAATTTTGAAGAGGGTAAAATACCGAACAATAAGTAGTGTAAGAATAGATTTTGTGTCTACATGTCCAGAAGTATGTGCACACATGCACACATATGCACATACATGTATGTAAATCCTAGGGCAGCAACAGTTATAAGATCAGAGAATTTGTCGGCCAACTAAACATTTTATATATAGTTATATGTTCAATGATTTTGTAGTACCGACTATGAGTTTGAAAATTTCAAAATTGATGAAAAGTGCGGGCTCTGAGGTTGCATCCGTAAACATGATGTGTAAGAAGGGTGAATGCAGGGAAGAATAAATATGAAATTAAATAGATGGACAGAACTCAGCACACAGGTAGGAATATAGACAGTATTAAACGCATGAAGTTCATAAGATTATTTATTTCCCTATAAAGAAAAGAGATTTACAGACAGAACCATTTTTGGAAACGAAACAGAAAAAAAGTACGAACCCCGTACGGAATATATCAGATTATCCCAAAGAGGAAGATCAAAATAAATTACCCTTTAAGATGACCAATTAGCCGCATCCATTGGTGTTTTTTTAATTTTCAGAGAATTCCGTTTTCCAAAATCGATTGTCAATTGCGCAAATTTGAAAAACCCGAAACGAACCACCAACCAAACAGCAGAAGGGAAAGGAGGCTCGAACCAATGAGAGGAGACAAAGGAATTGCGATGTAGTCAATGGGGGGAATAAAGGCCAATAAACGATGGTTGTGGTAAAATAAAAGTTATCTTGATCATCTATGTTTGATTAGTTGCGCGCTGCTGGTTGGTCAAATTTTCTTTAAGGTGCTCTTAGATTCTCCCGGTCGCTTTCCCAATTTTGTCATTTTTTTTCTCTTCTTTCTTTCTTCTCTTGTATTGTCCTCTACACATAGCATCACCACCTTCATTTATAGCTTCTTATTCTTCTTCTGTGCTTTTGTGTTTCATTGATCTTGTTTGTGACGCTTACCTTCTCCCACATCCACAGTTTGATCCAATCTTTAAATCTTCACTTTGCGCCCGTCATTCACAGCAATGAACTTGACTTCCGCTACCGGATCAATGAATAATCCCTCCAAATCACAGCCGCCAAAGAAGTTGGCAGTGGCACCTAAGCAACTGTCCACCGCAGAAACAAACTCTTCCAATACTGCACTTCCACGGAAAGGTTCGCAGTCTTCACCTCCACAGTATGCCCCACAAAAAACTATACATCAGTTATCTACGTCGAAAGTATGGGTCTTACCTCCTAGACCTAAGCCTGGCAGGAAGCCTTCTACAGATACTCCTCCAACTAAAAGGAAGGCTCAGAATAGAGCTGCTCAGCGTGCGTTTAGGGAACGTAGAGCCAATAGAGTGAATGAGTTAGAACAGCTGTTGGAAGATGTCAGTGATGAACGTGAATTTAGAGAAAAGAAAATGAATGAAACACTCAAGGCCATGTCGCAAGAAAATTTTGAACTGCGAAGCTCTCTTGAAGAACTTCGACGGGAAATACGAGCATTTACTTCCTCAGCTCCGAAACTATCACCGCAATCTCCTTATGATGATACGTCTTCCTTACCCCAACCTTCCTATTCACCAGGAAGTAATAGCAGCATATCAGGTTCTTACCAATCAGTAAATCAAACTGTCTCTCCAGCATCTTCCCTAGAAAGCCCTATGGACGTATTTGACAGAGTGTTAGATATAAAACTTTCTGTACCAGATCCATCTAAGGACTCGCCATCCCAGCCAAAAGATAATAATAGTAAAAATGACGACGATGATGATACATGTGGAATTTGCATCAAGGAAAATTGTATTTGTGAATCATTAGGAATTAAAGAAAAACATACACCTGTGCAGAGTCCCAACGTTACCGAAACCTTTTCAGCACCATCACCAACACCGATAATAAATACAACAGGCACCGTTCAACTAAAACGGCTGGCAAATAATAGCGGTACAAAGAATTTAAATCCATTTAAAAAGCTCAAGAAGAATTCACCTGAGGAAATGGAAGTAGACTTTACAAAAATGTTTGCTAAGGAAAAGCCAAAACCCAAATCTCCAATAGTTGTTGTTCCTTCACCACCAGCACCTCCAGTTCAAAAACCAACATCTAAGGTAAATACACCTGTTGATCCTTGTGGGTTTTGTTCAGATGGAACACCGTGTCTTTGCAGAGAGACTGCTGAACAGGAAGCTTCAAGTATGGACGATCTTAATACCCTTCCACCACTACTAAGTATTCACAATACCAGCACACAACAAGACAGTTTACCAAACTCTATTAAACTTCCAGCAATTCAAAGTTCTACTGAAACGGCTTCAGATGATTCTATGAGTAGTGGTGGATGTACTGGAAATCCAGGTACATGCTCTCAATGCCAATCTGACCCAATGTCTACACTTTTCTGTACAACCCTCGCTAATCAAGTTGCAAAAAATAAAACAGGGCATCAATCAGGGACAAGTTTAAATGGTCTATCTACTCAACAACATTCTACTTCATCGGGAACTTTTATCCCTTGTTCAGCAGCTTACCAAACATTATCCAGACATAATAATTTTAATCGTGTCGATCTAGGAACTTTGGTGGGTCAACTAACAACAAAGGGTATGCAAGTTGAAGTTAGTAGTGTCGCAAATGTTTTGCGTGAATTAGACAAGAGACTTTACCAATAGGAAATCAAAAATCTAATTGAGCCTAGTATGATTATTTTTTTTTCTTCTAGCTAATATGTTACGACTTATTTATGACGATATATATACACACATAATAACTATTTCTATAATTTATTTTACTGTCATGATTTTTTTTTTAAATCATTTTATTTTATAATTAATTTTAGAGGGATTTTTTTTTAGTAGAGATAGAGAGCTAAAGCTATTTTAAAGGAATAGGAACTGCCAACGTAATGTTTGGCAGGCAAGAATAATAAAATACGCAAGAATAATAAAAAAGAAAGAAAAGATGTATTTATAAGAATTATTATTTTTACTTTTACTATATTCTAATGGTATAATCCTTGCCACTTTTAGTAATATATCTAACCCAAGGGTAACTAGGATACTGTAGTTTAGGTTCAATGATCTTAAGGTATCTAACTTGAATACCACTTGTAGTGAAGAATGGGATTTCAAAATTAACAGATATTGGTTTTTTGATGTCAAGACTAGAAGCATTAGCAATATAATTTCCAGCAGTTGTATTTGCATCTTCTTGAACTGAGGGTAGGCCAAGTTCAGCTTTCATGGAGACTTCTTTTTCACCATTAAGTTTTTTGATAGTCCAAACAACGGCAGACATTTCAGGCTTCCATTTAACAGAACCATGACTAGACATAAATTTAGGAGAGTCAGCATCCTCAGGGACAGGGATTTTAATTACCACGTTAGTAGCATGCGATTTAGATTTGAACTGAGCGCGAACTTTAGCGACAATTTCATATCTTGTTTTAGAATATGTATGAACTTTACAATCGACACGGATTAGAGGTTTTAGCATTGTGTTCAATCGATATGACATTAATTCAAATTCTCCATCAGGGGGGATGAAGGAGATAGTACGGTCGTTTTCAAATTTGGAAAGTCGAACGCATTGATGGAATTTAATGTCTTCTAGTTCAATTGCTTTACCACCAGATGTTCGAGTGGCAACGCTAGTGCCGCTGCCATTGTTACTAAGATGGTCAAAAATGACTCGATCATTAAGTCCTAACCGTAGTTCAGGCATACCAGATAGATAGCAACGCATTTGAATTGATCCCAGAATTTCAGATGAAAGAACCTTACCAGTTGGCGAAATCATCATATTAACACTCTCAACCACATCAAGGAATGCTTCATTCTTACGATACGTAATACCATCACTACGCCAGCTAACTGCATTAGTAACTGCTGCAGGAGGTCGAACTTGTTGTGGTGTTCCAGTTGCACTACTAATAAGTTCCAAAACACGAGACTTCTGGGTAATATACTGCTTCAAAATTTGCACATCCGTAGTTTGAGGATACCCAAAATCCATCATCTCATCCAACAACTCATAAATAATAACAAAATTATCCCTTATCGACTCCTCCGTCAACTTCTTAAAATACTCCGACAACACTTTCACCACGCTATTCAAAAACAGCAACAACTCCGCAACATTCGTATTCCTCTTCGTAAGTGCCAACAAATATAAACTGTTGTGCATAACATACAAATAATTAATTCCTTCACTCGAAAAACATGGAGGAACAACAGACGTTTCTTCTTCTGCCTCAAGTAACAACAATGGAAACTTCTCAACCGCACTCATTGGAATATCTCCACGATAATTACGTGATAGTAGTGGCTTGCATTTTATGTCAAGAAAAAAAATTGCTGACGCCATGATTGTTCAATGATAACTCTATATATTTTTTTTCAAGCTTAAACACTAACTTCTTGTCCTTCTCCGAGTGTTGTCTATTTGAAAAGTTGGCATTTTTACAGAAATTTAACAAATATACATTGATTCATACCCCTGCCCTGTCACGTGACATACAATTCTATTTGTTATTTTTTTTTTGGACTTCTGTAATTTCTTAAAATAACAATTTTTATATAAGCCAATAAAATATTATATACTTACAATAAAAAAAACAAAAGCAATATATATGTAAGGGTACTGCTACTGAATATAAATACAGTTTTTAAATCATCACAAATTCATTCTGTTCATGTAGATTTATTCTGTTTGGTTAGATGAAAGGTTTAAAGTAGAAACAACAAAAAGACATTGTTAGTAATAAATATCAAAAGCATTAGAAAGAACAAAAAACAAATATTTATTTCTTGTTTTTAATATTCTAACTCCTTTACAGGTATAAAAATAATAGTAGCAGACCAGAATAAAGAATTATAATCGAAATAATAGATACATGTTTAGAAACCTAAACACTTTCTGATGTCATCTACATAGTTTTGAATTGACAAAAAAAAAAAAAAAAAAAAAAAAAAAAAAAAAAAACAAGAATAATGACATAAATATTAATTAAGAATGTAAAAATTTAATTTATACAACAGTTTTTGAGTAGGTATTATCACTGTATTTCTGAAATTACAGATGTATACATCCGGACGCCTGTTGGTATTTCAGTTTTTATTGTTGGCGTTCATTAATATATTTATTATATCATTTAACTTAAAATATTAGCCATTGAATACAGGGATAATAAAACAAATAAAATTCTAATTGCCATTTACATATTTATTTCGACCAATTCCCAGTAATACTCTGCACTTACCACAGGTGTAAAGCAGTTATATTCAAAGTTTGAATCGGCCTTTTCTAATAGTATACATGCATGTATGTATGTACTTATGCACTTATGTGTAAATTATTACATAATCAACAATTGGGAGAAAGAAAGAAAAAAAAATCTATTTGGGATTTTAAAAATGGATCCGTGGATCTTTTCTCAAATATGTAATCAACCTCATCGAATAAAATAATATATCAAATACAAAATGCCATCTGGAGTTAGAAGAAGAGCGGCCATGAAGGCCGGTCGTGATATTAAGCATAACAAGAAAGAACTTGCTAAGAAGAGGAAACAAAAGAAAGAACGACAATTAAAGCGTGCACTTGCAGCTAATCCTGTTATTGCGGCTAATTGGGATCCTAAATTGACATTGTCTCAAAAGTAAGTATTCTATGTTTGGTAGTTGTGGTGTTCAAATGATATTAATATATGTGTTTTTTTTTCTTTTAGTTATAAGAATCTTGGATTGCGTTCTAAACTAAATAAAGCAACAGGAGGTGTCGAGAAAGATTATAGTGCGCCAGCTACCAATCCGGACGAGAAGTCATCCACAAGCAATAACGTCACAGGCACTCTTGTGGGTAAGAATTCTAAGAGACTTGGTGTACAAGAAGCACGTATTGAAAGAGATGAAGAAGGAAATGTAGTGCGTGTTGTCTATGGTAAACTTGAATATGATTCCGATGACGAAGAACAAGAAGAGAGTCAAGACCCTGAGGAAGAAGAAGAAGGGAAAACCGAAGTTGTTAAAGAATTAGAACGACTTGCTAGTATGCCAGTTGCATCTAAGCCAAGAGAACAAACTCAACGAGAACAGGACTGGATTGCCGATTTGTATGAGAAGCATGGTGATGATTACGAAGCAATGAAGTGGGATACAAAGTTAAATGTTTTCCAACAAAGTGCAGGTGATTTGAAGAGAAGAATTAAGAAATGGAAAAAACTGCATAACATAGAGTAAATTTTGAAAAGTAATATTTATTTTAATCGATTTTTGAATATGGGAAAGAAGAAGAAGAAGAAAAAACCTTGTAGAGGTACCTATCTATACTCAGTCATATCGAAGCGTTCTAACTAGAATCGCAAGAGTTCTAGACTTGGTTATAAAATAAATATGCATTATAGGGATACACACTGAACTCATTTTTTTTAAGAAATGTAGACAAGAATTAAAGCATAAATTATCATGTCTGTTAATCGTGTAATTAATTGTCCTCAACTTAAAATATTGATGTATAAAGTTGTCTATTCCGCTTGAGTAATTTTATTAGTTAACAAAAATTCACATGATAGTCAATATTCTTTCAGTTGATATCTAGAAGAAGCAAAATATAGAGAATATTCGGAACTTTGGTTATATTATATCACAAGTCAAGGAACTAGTGTTGATTGGTATTGAAACAATAATATGGTCACTGATAAGGATCTTTATAGGGTCTATAAGCTGTTTCTGGTTTAATTAAAATTCTACTCGGATTAACTTTGTGTTGATGTTTTTTCTTTGAAGAAGTCTTTGACTGAACTTTTACCTTATCTTCCTTCCGTTTTGGTTCAACTCCTATTTTATTTGGCAAACTCAACATGAACGATCTACCCAACATAATCAATACCAACATCAAAACACTGGAACTTTTCGGATAACAGTGAAAGTTAAAAAGCACAGTTTCAACCATCTCCTTTATTCTCCCTAACACAACACCGACAACAAGTCCAATCACAAAAGATCTTCGATCAACAACAACGACGCCAAAATTTATTGATTCCTCCTCCGCCACCACCAATTTTTTGTCCTCTTCTAATTTTGTCTTCTCAAGTTGCTGATTAACCAATTCTAATGCTTGTTCTGGAGTCAAATTGGGTACACGATAACGTACAGTATTTGTCGCTTCTCGAGGCTTTTTGACTATTGCAACACGCTTGGGTTTTGGAGGTGATAGCATTGGGAATGCTCCAAAATCAAGTTTGGGACTCTCAATGTTTGTAGTAGCTGTTCGATCAGAAATATTGGAACACTGTGATGAATTTGATGACGCGGAAATATTTCTTGAATTCGGTATTGGTGATTTCATTGTACAAGAAACCTGAAATAAAGTTCAATATATAAATAAGGTGATCGATTTTACTGGGGAAAAAATATAAAAGTTTATTCACGGGGCAAGAATGTAAATCATTTACCACAAGCTGATTATCATTAAATATAAAAATGTAAAAAAAAAGGCGGAAAGGCTCACAATCAATAAGTTCAACCTGAGTTCAGGTTTGTGACGCGGGGTAGTGCAGTTTTTGAAGAGAAAAATAGCATTATAAGACAAATACATCTTGGGACTCATGCAGATTTGTAATTTTTTGGCGTTGTTTACAACCTAAAGTGGTACAAACTGACGGGAGATATGACATAATTTATAACCAAACATGTACCTACTATGGTACCAAAACATTATCACCCTCTTCGTTTTAATTATTTTATTACCAAACCCAATTGAAAAAATAGATAAACATATGAGTCCAAAGGGACCACCATGCCACAGTTAACTTATATTTTAAATATTGTTACTGCAGGTACTCGGAACATTGAATATACATTCAGATTTTTTTTAAATTAGATATCTAACATCCATCTGTTTAAACACAAATACTTTATTACGCGATGTTTTTCAATTGTATATTACAATTATATCATACTTTTGCCAGATCAGTTTCTTGATGTTATCATGTTTGAAAAACATATTTTGTTTTACAGTTAAGTGTCTTCTATTAGTGTTATTGTAAAGTAATAGAATTATTTATTATTAGAATTTTTTTGCTTTTATGAATTTATTAATTTACAATCTCGTTAATAAATAGAATTTTAATTTCTCCATATAATTCTGAAGGTTTTGCATTTTGCCTAAATTTTAGAGATCATCAAATTAAGTAATAATTAAAAATCTAATTAAAATGTTCTATACAACCAATATCAATACCACTATGGCATCTCGTATATCCGGTATATACATATATTGTAAAAAATTATCTCCCTTTTCAAAACAGCCAAATTTTCAATCAACCTTTTATAATTCCTAGCTAGTAATAATTTTGTTCGTCATACTGTTTTCCCAAATTACATTAAAAACAGAACATTTAAATATTTTTACTTCTTTTCTCAAATAACTATTCAAAAATAAACTTAAATTTGTTGTCTTATTCTACTTGTTTTATTTCATACCTTGTTTTTGAGCATTTAAAATATATCATGTATATATATATATATATATATTTAATAATAATAGTAATATGCTTAGTTTATTGATTATATATAGTTACACTGCCAATTAATATATTTATCCATGCGGAAAATTTCATATTATTTGAGAATTAATCTATACATACATATGTATATACATGTGCCTGTGCGCACGAAATAACTTTGAATGTCTCCAATTGTCATTCATATTTAATATTTTTGTTTTGAGATGTATACACACATATGTACCTAGCTAAGCAAGTATCTAATTGGTTTTTATAATTCAATGACATCAATTGGATATGCAAAATACAAACTGATTACCTATGTAACAGGCAAAGATTTTTACATACTTTCCATGATATTTAACCATTTCCCATCTTATAGTTTCCATCATAATAATAATAATTAGTCCCATATAAAATCTTATAAGTATCCATCGCAAATTTCAACTGCTTTGAATATTATAAATCTCTTTACTATGAGTAGATATCTCAATAGCCCCTCTAAAACCACAAACTGTTTTTTATCCTCATTAGGCTAGAACAACTTTTCCTCTGAATTATGTGCAGCCCGTTGACTTTAATATCCATTATTGTTTGATCCCTTGGGTGAGAATATGAAATCAAAACTGCAATACGTACAGAATAAAGGGTTACGAAGTATCTTGGGGGCCAAAAAATCCACCCCCATTGATGTAATCCATCGTGAGTGCATTCTTCCACTCAAATTTCGTCAAAAAATTAAGACATGCTGCTAGGGTTAATAGGCAATTTGTCCTAATAATCCGATTCATCGCATTCTGTTCTCAAGGTATGATGGAATAAGACTAAAGGACTGCTTTACTGAAGTCAAGAAATTTCCAGACATAGCCAAATCTGTATTTTGGAATGTGAACCCACCCTGGAATCCAGGAGAAGGATCAGATTTTCAAGACAGCTACATTGTGCGTACACATATCAAACATCAGATTCACCATCAAGTTAAAGAGGAATGGACTTTGCTCTACAACAATGGTAATAAAAAGGGATTTTATCGCTCTATCACTGGGCTTGGTTTTTATGATGGTGTGTGTCATCTTCTTTCGAATATTATGCCATCTTCTTCCCGCAAGATGCTCAGTGCGATTGTTCAACTTCGTACTGGTCATGGGGCTTTAGGGGGTAAATATGGATGTTTGTGGTCCAAGAGCAGGACACAAAATTGTCAATGTGGTGAGTTAGCTTCTGCTCAACACATCCTTGCTGAATGCAGTGAATTTGCTGCAAATCGTTACATCTTAGAAAAAAATTTTCCGGAACTTGATGTCAAGGTTCTCCTCGATACGTGTGAGGAGGACATTGATGCGGTGGTCAAGTTTCTGTCTCTTACACCGGCACTTCTCTCTAGATGGTAGGTCCCATGGAACGTTGGTTTGTAATGGTTTTTCCCTTAAAGAAATTATTCTCTACATCTGGAGGTAATAAGTTTCTTCACTAGGATGATCAAGTTTTCCCATTGCACGATAATTAGTTTTATCACTGATTTCTGAAAAACTTAGCCTCATCGTAACTATAATAATTCAAAAGACACAGGTAACAATGTGAAGTTGAAAGCCTTCATCAGGCAAAATTTAACACAGTCTTCTTTCATGTAATGTTTTATTTTTTGACTATTTTATTTTTACTTTAGTATTCATTTTATATTTGCTTATAAGATTTTATATATATTACTATAAAAGGAATGATTATTATTATTATTATTATTACTTCGCCTTGCCAACTATACATTCATATTTCTTTCTCATGAATTTTTCATTGTTTACTGTATTTTGTGAAAAATATATTTTTTCCAGAACTTGATGTCAAAGTTCTCCGCGGTACGTGTGAAGGCACTGGTACGGTGGTCAAGTTTTAAATATTGCCTGATACCGGCTTTCAATGTCAACTATATGGGACTATAAACAGAATGATTATTTTATTATTATCACATTTTCCCCCGTATCTTTTGAATTATTATAGTTAGGATTATTATCATGAAAAGTACTGCGTTATAATTTGCCTGATAAAGGGTTCCATGGTCTCTGTTACCTTCAAATTTGAGATATAATATTTCCTGTATAGGATTTTTCAATTAGATTTAGTATTAAAAAACATCTTGATTTACTGCGCAACAACAGTTATTATTATTATGTTAATTGTGATACAACCCTTGCCCCAAGAGTAATTTTGTTTCATACGTAATTACTCTCACCCTAAATTAATCTTAGTAATAAAATTTCAATAGCCAATACCAAAACTTAACAAAATAGTTCAATTCTAATAATAAATCGCATTAAAATCCTATTTAAAATTTCATAGGTAAATATAAGATGAATATCAAAGTAAATAATAATAATAATAATAATAATAAATCTGTTTATAGTCCTATATAGAATCTTATAAGTAAATATAAAATGAATACTAATGTAAAAATAAAATAGTCACAAAATAAAACATTATATAAAAGAAGACTGTGTTAAATTTTGCCTGATACAGGCTTACAAGGTCACATTTTTCCCTGTGTCTTTTGAATTATTATAGTTA